>MOOZ01000543.1:425153-436433 GCA_002930495.1 Cecropterus lyciades | reverse complement strand
TATATATAAGAATAGGTGAAGTGCAATAAGTTAATTTTAGGAGTAGATTAGCAAAATAACAAATTAAGGGAATAAACTACAGATAACAATGAAATAATAAGAGATTATTTAAGGCAAGAAGATGTTTTTATAAAAATTTCGTGTGAAAACAGTTATTTTCATCACGATTTCTCGTCAAAGCTAAACAACATTCGTTTATGCAGTTGTTCCGCAGGATATTAGCATTTCAAAAGACACAGTTAGTTCCCATTGTACGAAAAAACACAAACAAACTTGAGTCGCTTGAACGTGCAATATTATTCAAACAAAAGTCACAACTTCCCTTAGCCGCTATTCGCGAGATTTAGCTCGGTATGAATTCAGAATAAATTGTGAATCTGAGCATCTCGCCGCCTGTGATGTGCGTGTAGCTGAAAATTGATGAGCGACGCCGCACTCAGCGAGGTAGGTGAATATATTTCGATATCAGAAAAGATTCGAAGATGTAATAAAATTTTAAACTTAAATTTCAACATTGAAAATGTATTTTGAATGCTCGGTTTGGAATCCATTTAGGTGTCATATCCAATTACATTTCAAGAGTTGGAAAGAGTTAGTATATGTCATGCTGACATTTCACAGGCAGGTAATATTTTTTTAAACATTTTTTTAAATATCCACTTATTTATTAATTTAGGTATCATGTCCAATTATATATACGTGGACTGGAATTGGAGGCGTCACATTTTAATAAATGAGTATGAACATCATCGAAAATATTATAAATTGGATATTGATTTTATGACATTTATTGACAGATCAATTGTCATTAAGGTTGGACTTCCTATTCCAATTAATGTTTACCTGTCTGAAATTCCTGATCAATTTATAACACAAAAACATTCAATTTAAATTATAGAACTGAAATATCCATTTCCATGTATTAACCGTACCCTACTTATAATCTATTATATATCTATGAATAGGAAGTGTACATATATCGCTCTTGTGCTCTCATATCCGCATGCTAACTGGTGGAAGAACGGAGCATGATCCGCCATGCTTTTTTACTAAGAAATGGCCAAATATTTCTAAAGTCTGTGGTTCTACAGGCAGGATTTTCTGCTTCATTTATTTCATATATTATAATCGCTGTTTTAAAAAGCATACTAAAAGAGACGCAACCACCTAAGTAATAAATTTGAGGCCAGACATAAAATTTTATTTATTTTTACTGGGTTACAGATGGCAATTAGAATCATAAGCCGTGAATAAACTTTAGGACGAAAAGCTACAGGTACCGCATTCTGATTCACTCGCTTTCAACTTCATTAGAAAGCTAATATCTAAGGACGAGAATTGCCATAAACGTTAAACAGCCGACGGGGTATAGTAGACAATTAAGGAACGTGTAACCTTACATTCTTCATCGCGTTTTTTGCTTGAAATGTGCATTTAATTTTAGTCAAGTTAGGGGTTGGGGATCGGGGGGTGGTCTCTTTCATTGTGTAGTCGGCTGCGGCGTCCGCGTTTGTCTGCGCCAGTTCAGTAGCTTCCGACCTTTGGTAAGGGGTGGTTGTGCGGTTCGACCCCAAACGCAGTACGGTCTACTCGATACACCGGCGAAGTGAAGTTTGTTACACACTTTTAATATTGAATAACAAGTTTTTGTGAGTTTATGAATATGGCTGGAAATGTTACAACGTTTAATGAGGACACAATGAGATCGCGTTTGTTTTATTTCTCGGAAAGGTTCGTTACTTAAAATCTGACACTTGTGGAAGCTAAGCTTTTTTACAGCTGGTAGGTAAGAACGGATAGATTTATTATTGTTTTACGTATCTATAATTGGAATCTGTGTAAAAAAACACTTAAAGTAGGATATTGTCTTATATTTAATGTAATATTATTTTATTATTTAAAAAGTATGTCACAAAAATACTATTATTTTATTTAAAAAAAATAAAAAGTCTAACAACTTATCGTGCTGTTGACAGATTTCAAATCAATGAATATTATTGTCAAGGAAAACATGTAATATTTCATCGTGCTAGGTTAGTTAGGCGTTTTTATAAATAATTAATTCCAAAGGATGGCTTATAAAAGAACTGTTGATTCCTCTACCACATGTGACCACTTGAAAGTTGAACCCTGTTCAATCTATTACATGAAAGGAAATACGCTTTCGAAGATTCATTAAAAAGGGTTTATGACGGAAGTCAGGTTTTTATTATAAGTAAACTCTTTGACGGTTTTCAACATAATTTTATTATCTACGTACTAATTTGTATTATTGTTTTAGTACTCTATCACTTAAACTTAGATGTCATTTAATTATTATGTATATATTTTTCGATGCATGAATTTCGTTTGGCATAAAATATTGTATTTATCTAATGAATATACTTCTTTCAAAGTCCATTCACTGAAATGTGTCATGTAATTATGGTGTATAACTTTGAGCTACATACGTCCTAAGAATAAACCTTCATTATTTTTCAAGTGGTTTTTTCTTAGGACGCTCTTTTATGCTTAATATAAATTTTATAATAGGAAAGTAACTTCAAATCACTATCAATATATTAAAATTTATCGTTTTTATATTCTGTTAAAACGAAAAATATCTAGGGTCATGCTACCTGGTAATTAAGGAAGCAAGTGCCACTATCAAAAATCGGTGTGCATATCATGTCTATAATTATGCAAAATTATTTCAGAACTTGTACCAGTAATTGCTGTTAGCTGGAAAACAAGTTTTTGAAATATCTATCTTGTAGATCCATAATCTAATCGACGAATTGTAACGGTTATGATAATGTCCTACACTCTATCATAATTATATTTTATTCCGTCAATGAAAAAGGCATCAAAAATAGATTTATGTGCTGAAAATATTTTTTTAGAAGCACAACAAATAGATGATTTCTCATTTTTATACTTTTACATGTTTAAATGCGTTCGGAAGGAAAGAGAGTCACCCGAAAACGACTATTTAAATTTGAAATGTACTCGTTTAGAAATACTTACTTTGCCAGTTTGTTTTACGAAAGAAATCTAAAAAAATATTCACCTTAATATCGTTAATAGTTATATATTAATATAATTAATTACTATACCTAAAATCTCTGTAAAATCTCAATAGCGTGATTCAGAAACATTTTTATTACTGCCACCTAGCCGATAATAATTAACATAATCATACTCGTATATAATAATTTATTGTCACCCTATCTGAAACAGATACACAATAGTCATTAATTTGTTTTATCATTAGTAGTAATTAAAATTTTATCACTAAATTTAGTTGATCATAAATTGAAGAATTACCTCTTTTGCTGTTAAAGTAAATTTTTAGAATAATCATCTCTGTGTCCATCATCCACCCTATGATATATATTCTTTATCTCTGTAGTAAATTTTTTTCCGTGTAAAGTGCCCTCAAAATTGGCCTAGCCAACTTCAAGAATAAATCGTAGATCCAAGTAATAAGATGAAAATTATATTTTTAACTTATCCTACCATGCCGAATCATATTTGGAAACGGTGTGAGTTTAAGTTAGAAACAAATTTATTCATATGGATAGCACAAACGTTATATTATATATTTGAATGATAACACAAATACAAATTTGATATTGATATATATATGATATATTGATATCTTAATCAATAAAGTTATTATGACAATTGTTGAAATAGCTTACGAACATAGACATATTATGATATGAAATAAATATCAATAAATAACATAAACACTATCGATCCATAACTCTTTACGAATTGTTGGAATGTTAATTTATTTTTTCCTTTTCATCTTCTTTTTGCTCGTTTCATATTTGAAGAGTTCTGAACAAAACTTGGCAGTTAATTAGGTAACGTTTAACAAACCCTTTCTACTTTTGGATCGCTTCTCTCGTTCGTATTGTAGGTACAAACAAACAAAAAGCGGTTACATATTGTATAAAAGCAAACGGACGTTCAAATATTTAACTCTTTAGACTTGCTCGTTTTATTCAAATCATCGGGATATAATTTAATTATTGTATTCAAATTATGCTTTGAAAAATAAACACTTTCTGTTTAGAATTTAATTTAAATAAAATGTTGTTTACAGCAATTGAGTGCACGTTGTGAAAAATTATGTATGCGTTCCATCCATTCTGTAAATCAGCCTTTTGATGTCTTCTGCTGAACATAACCTCCTAACCGACGGTCCTTTAAATTAGTTTATAGACTATAATATGTTGTAATGACAGGTACACGCATGTTATATATTCCTACATGTTATATACCAGGAAAAAATATACTATTTATAAATGCTAACGTAGTGTTTTGGTAATCTATTTCAGTATTTAACCTGTTCCTCACATGAAATAATCTATTATTTTACATTGCTTATGATATTTATAGATTTCCATTTATCTGCTGAAATAAATTGGAATACATCGTCAACCATCGACATTTTTTTTTATAGTATGGAAGTAGCAAACGAGCATGCAGCCTACCTGATGGTAAGTGGCTACTGCCGCCTATGGACATCTATAATCAACCCTAGGAAAGATCAAAGTCTCACCTAAGGTTAGCTACAGATGTGTTGCTACTCCTGAAGACTAAGATGGAAAGCCACAGATAAGTATGTCTCTCTTACCACACCCTTCAGACCAGAACACAATAGTTACACAACATAACACTGTTGTTATTAGGCAGAAATAGGTGTGGCGGTTGTGTTTCCGCAGTCGAACAACGAAGATTTCTACCACCTTCACATGGACATCTTTATAATATTGAAATAGCAAACGATTATAGGTACGATCAGCGAATGGTCCATAGTGTTCATGGACATCTGAAGAATAGGGGTTCTATCTGATGTCGATTTTAGTCCACCACAAGTACAAAACACTAGTGGTACTGATTTAACATGTCCATCGCATCCGCCATTATTATTAACTAAATTATTTTTATTATCTAAAAAAAACTTATAATTTTTAAGGTCTTATTAATCATCATCAGTCTATCATCTTATTTAATATTCTATATTTTAATTGCCTAAAAACGACTTAACATACAGACAATAAGAACAATACATCCATTGTCACCGCACACGTCGCGTTTGCTTTCAATTGTTTGTTATCAAAACATAATTATCTTTTCTCTTTAAGTCGTAAACTTTGAATGTAACTGATGTGCCAAATTTATAATCAACTTTAGAATTATTTGTACAGAAATATGAAAAAAATATACGTCAACGTTTACAATCCTATACTTCTTATATTTGAGTACAGTTGAGACATACCTCGTTTTTTGCTGGCGGGTACAAACCTTTAAAAGGTACACAGTGCCTTGGGAGGAACACGGGGCTATGTGGGAGTTTTACCACATTAAAAGCCCCTTTGTGACCTTTCTCGGCTCTACGTAGAGGACTCTGGGATTGCCAATGGAACGTAACCGGAGTCCTCTGATCGCGTCGCCTCTGTAGGGCAGTGCCCAGGAGAGCAACTACG
Organism: Cecropterus lyciades; assembly: GCA_002930495.1. Taxonomy (NCBI): domain Eukaryota; kingdom Metazoa; phylum Arthropoda; class Insecta; order Lepidoptera; family Hesperiidae; genus Cecropterus; species Cecropterus lyciades. Next base: position 430,953 of record MOOZ01000543.1, on the reverse strand, counting down.
CTCTTCTAGACACACATACTGTCGTGCTTCCCGGAGTTTCTGGCCGGGCGTTTCAAGCTCCCATTTTTGATGCCAGTAATCCCAAAGCCCCCCTTTTAGTTGCCTCTTACGACAGGCAACTAATACCGTAGTTCTATTCTGGTTCCACGTCTAAAGAGACATGAGGTATATGCCTGGAATTATAATAGATTCTGATTTTATTTATTCATCATTAAGATTTCTGCGCGGCCAGGAATCATAATTATGCCCTTCGGTATCACGTGGGTTGTATTCATTATAATGTTCCATAGTTGGTTAAGAAGTTCTCGTTTGGAACATTAGAATTCTGTCCTATATTCTCGTCAAATCAAAATATTTTTTTTATATAGTAATTGGTCGATAATTAAAGCTTATATTTATAGTTATATGGGTCTTTAACTTATCACTGTGTGGAAACTTTCTTGTAACCTTTATTCCTTTTAGTTTTTATAATTCGTCGATAGATTACGTTTGTATTTATTGTTTGTTGTGTCTACATTTTATCAAAATGCTGAAACTTGTAAAGTTTAATCAAGTAACCGGTTTCAGTAAGAACCATGTGACAGATCGAATTGCTCTTAGTCTTGCTGGCAATAAATGAGTATATCTAATCGTGTTCTGCTGCCACTGATTGCGATTTATGGGTCTGATCACTATGCTATTGGGTTTTTAATTTTACATCAAATATATGTATACTAGAGTAGGTTTATAGTGGAACACTAAATTGAAATAAAAGCAATTTTATCCTTCCAATACAGACTTTCGGATTACTGATATCATATCTGTATTAGAAATTATTATCTACCTTTCATAGCGTCTGCGTTCCGGAATACTCGAGGAATACTGAATTCAAACTATTCCAAACTTTTGAAATTATAACGCATCTAATACTTTGGATAATTCTTGGTCATTATTATTTTATTAACATTTCGTTTTTATTCGGGAATATTATATATATTGCAAATCCCATATGCCTCACTGTCTGGTATATCAATTAACAGACCATTGGCGAACTGTCGGCGGCAAATTATTTAATTATTTCGGTGACTGACTATTAATGGTAATTCACGCGTGAAAAGCGGATACTCGGTATGAATATTTTAAAGCATCATCGTCGCATCTATATCAGCATAATAATAGCAACGCTAAGCGATGCGGTGTTTTTTAAAGATGTGGTCACTGTATGGTAACTGATCATTAGGTGTAGAAATGCATGTGTCTTCAGGTAGGGCCGAAATCTCATGTAGGGTTGATTACAGTAATCCATGGGCGGCAGTTGTCACTTTTAATCATCTGCATGCTTTTGCTACTTCTACGTGTAAAATATACATTATAACCTTATCTAACGTAGTTTGTGGTAGTCGTTTCTTTGTTTATGGCTTTTAGTTCCTAGTAGCAATCGTCTCTTTGAAGTTCGACTGCCTTAGACAATCGGTGGTTGTATTTCAGGTATTCGTTTAAAAGATGAAAAATGCATAGAAGAGACATTTTAGTATATGTCCAACAACAGTAACTCGTCCATATAGATGAATTTGTAGGTTGCCAATAAATTCAAGATGTTGGTGGAGCTCTTTGTGGTTCGACTTCGGAGGCACCACCGCCACACGTATTTCTGCCTAATAATAGCAGTGTTATACGTTGTTGTGTTATGGTCTGAAGGGTGTAGTAAGGGAGACATACTTTTTCGAGGCATTCCATCCGAGTCCTCAGGGGTAGCAACGCATCTGTGGCTAGCCTTAGATGAGACTTTGATCTTACTTAGGGTTGATTACAGATGTCCATGGGCGGCAGTAGCTACTTACCATCAGGTGGGCTGCATGCTCGTTTGCTACTTTCATGCTATAAAAAAAAAAAAAAACTTATATTACCGAACATTAGTTTTTGCATGAAAGACGAACATATAAATATACATCCTCAAAAAGCTTCGCATTTAAAATATGATGTATGATTTTATTTCTAACTATTTATTCACGTAGGTTAGTAGGTTGCTTTACTTACCGCAAATTGCTACGAACCTAAAGCGAATCAAAAGAAGAAAAGCGGTTAGATGGAAACAAAGCTAAAGAACCGTGGTTTTTGTTTCTTTCTCTTTACTTCTTTCATAGATTGCTTCGCTCCACTTTCAGTTCCGCCTTGAAATGAACGTAACTCACGTTAGACTGAAATTAGCCTGAATGGCAATTCATCTGCATGGGTCTGATCTAAACCAAATAAGCACAGTTTCGGACGGATAGTGCTTGTTTGTCTAAGTCAGTTAACGGACATAGGCGCTTTGTGAGCAAATTACTAGTTATCTTAGTTGTACACCCTTGTGTGAAACAATTTTAGCTGTTATAGCTGTTTCACGAAGTTTCTCTGTTCTCGCCGGGGGTCAGTTTAGACTGACTGGTAGTAATTAAAAGTATTGGATGCAACACGAGTAGGTACTCATTCCTCTTCATCGATAGCAATTATTTGTATTGGAAACCTGACAGTCTGTTTCTGTTAATTAGTCAATGCCTACATTGATTATATATATCGATAGCTGATGCCCGTGACTTCCTACGCGAACATATACCATATAAATATATCACCTTTTTTGGATCCCATTACGTGTGGAGTTAAAAAAAATAGATTTTCTTAATCACTACTTCATAAAATGTTTCAAAATTTCATTGTTCTGGCGTCAGTTTAGGCTTTGCAATGGATTGTCACTATTCTACTTTGATTCTTATGGCGGGACGTAAGTGCATAAGTGCTGATAAATGCTAATCCAAAAAGGTCAGCCTTTGCTATTTAGTGATTATAACTGGTTTTATGTGGTTTCTGAGAACTTTATGTTGACTCAAAAAAGGTAATTTTAATTAAAGAACCTTTATCAAACCATTGTAATAATAACAACATGTCAATATCTCTGCGTGACTCTCTCGTGAATTATGCTTACCTCACACTAAAACCATTATGTATATATTATATCATTTAACTCTACGAACCTTTGCGTTATTCCCAGACGAGTTCTTACATATATGTCTGAGGATAGGCGTGGGAATGAGCGTAAAACAGAGTCCTTTACTTATTAAGGATCTACAAAGGCTTACCTCCCTTCCGAGGCTGTAATAATCAAATTCCCAAGTAATTCATGATACTATCTAAAAGCCATCAAGTTACTATTATATTGGTAATAATGGACAAAACATCGACTCTGACATAGGAATCCACCCACTCAATTATTGAATGGAAACAATCATTGTTTGCTAATATCCGTTTTACCGCTAATTCAATACGTGAACACGATCGAATATCGAGCTTTCGTAAGGCTGCACAGAGTAATGAAAACATACACATTCGATGATTACGACATTCTCATAACGCATACAGTTTTATTTAAAAGACTCAAAAGCTTTTACATTGTCGATTTCTATTTGTTTTTTATCACATGATGTTTTTACAAGTGTTCTATTTCACTTTTTTTATCTTCATCTGAGTTTATTCTGAATAATCCTACACGTAATACTTCTTAATTCAACGAACCAAATGTTACTACGCCAACTTTAGTATCTGATTTAATTTTATGATGCACGTTTAAGATGTAGAATGTATTTCTTTTTCTGTTGCTCCTTAAGGTTAAGAAAACCTCTTCCTTTTATAAGTTCAAGCTGGCGATGCTTTCGCGGCTCGTTGGGCGTTTTTGGGTGTATTTTATCATGTCATTAAATGGAATCATCGATAATTATAGTATGCTGTATTTTTACAGAACAAGAAATAACACAATTTAAAAAGGCGGTCATACTGCTAACCAGCGAATTCTACCGGATAATGTTAAGGTGCGGAGTTAAACTGCAAATAATTTTTCATTAAATATAAACGCTTTCTACACTCATAGACCCACGGTAGGATTTTCTCCTGTGTCATGGGTGTCATGGACATACAAAGATGAATACACAAACACCCAGACCCAGAACAGAAATCTAAACTCATCATTCAGATGTCTGTCTGACGGGAGATCGAACCCGGAACCCACTGCGTGTCAGAACGGTACGGTGACCGCTCCGCCACGCGGTTCGTCAAGAATTGAAAAATATTTATGATATAGTATTATGTATATTAAAGCAAAGTAAAAATAAAACAATAAATAAAAGTAAAGGAATAACCACAAATAATAAGAATATATATATTTCTTAAACTTTGGCTATTGCCTAATAATCGTACAGGCTCAAACCGTATCACGTAACTGTTGACAAGCAGATAGCTTTTCTAAAGATAGATCCGATGGGACGTTGCTAACATTTTTCTTTCGTGTAGTCTCTTGACGTTCCCCCGCAGGGAGGAATGGATCCTATCTATCAGATTTACATACGGGGAAGATTCAAAGAACCTATAGGTATTTTTTGCTCGACTAGCGCGAAGTAGGGTTTTCATTTTGAAGGGTATGTACTCGTATATATGTGAATATGTATGTTCATCTATTCCTGCATAACTTATTATAATAACGATTAATGAACTATCATTTCAAGCGTCTTTATCTCCTAGTTATAGGTCTAAACCTTGGCTAGGATGGTTATTATTTTTAAACATAACTATAAGTATATTTTTTGTTTCATACGTTTTCAGGAATTAATTATTTTTTGTCAGATGTATAAGTGATGTTATATAATCAATAATAACCGTTTTTTTAATTTTATGCGATCTAGAGTTTCTAGATGTTTTCTACGTAATGACTAATGGCATATAGTGCGCACATTCATTTCATATGACATTATGTTAGAAACAAGCCCTATGAAGACATAATGGAAGACCATTAGAGTAAAAAAAATATATATATAATAAGTATTTTCTTAAAATATTTACGAGTAATGGAATTCACTACTTTCAGTTACGTCAGTTTTATATTATACTAAACGATAAACTATATTAAGTATTAATTTTACTCCTTATCACTATCGGCTTTATTTCCACCCTCTACACTATTTTAAAATGTCTTAGTATTACGTTTGGATTTCCTAACAATTAGAAATAGAATATAACATTACTTTATTCACGGCAAAAATGAAAAAAACCCACTAAGCAAAACTTTGCCGTGATCGAGTAATGGCTGCTTGGAGCGGGGTTTTTAATTTCACCGAGGTTTTAATAAAAGTCCAACTTCGAATGTGATGATCATACTATTACCCCAGAATAATCAAAGAGATGAATTTTGTTAAGTATTACGCTCTATCGCTTTTTATTTTAATTTTGTCAATGGTCAAAGGCTACTTTTTCATCCGGAATTTCAAAGGTTTTCGGATGAGTAGTACCTCCTACACACGTATTTTTCAATAACATTGCAGTCGTTTCTTATTTCCGACTAGCTGAGCCCGCGATTTCACCCGCGTTTAAAATAAATGTAACGTGACATATATTAACCGAAATTTACTACCTTTAATAATCTCTATTTTATTCTTTTTAAATAAATGTTTCCCGCACCCGTGCATTTTTCCGAGATAAAAAGTAGCCTATGTCATTTTCTGACCCTTAGACGACTACCACTGTGGTAGTCGCGCAAAATATCTTTCTGAGCCATGTTATAAAGAGAAACATAACTATCCCAAGGAAAGCTTATATTATTTTCATTTTAATAAGTATATATGTTATACCAGACTATAATCTATGTTTCTATTGAACTTTATCCAATGCCATCCAGCCGTACTGACGTGATTGAAAAACTAACATCCTTCTATCCTCACAAAATTTCGTTTTTATAATTATTAAGTCGGGTTTTTATAATAAAGTTGGGTTTTTATAAATAGTTGTCCGATTGGTTTAA
>MOOZ01000543.1:405424-420008 GCA_002930495.1 Cecropterus lyciades | reverse complement strand
CGCAGCTAGTTATTTATATAGATGTATACCTTTTCGTTTTTATACCGATTATTCAATACCCTTCAATTGATATATTGCTAACGCCCCGGGGTATCACGAAACAATAAATTAATAAAGCACCGTTTACAATTTATTTGCGAGTAATTAAGGATTATTTAATATGAGTCATTGTTACAAATGTTTTTTTGTATCGTTTCGTTCCAAACCTGTCACAAAATGTTGTTTCAAAACACTTTTAGAAAAAAATTACTATGGAACTTCATATCTGTTTATTTGCTATTCATGCTTCATTTATGTAGTTATTTTCTTAATTTTCTAACAATATCTTCAAAATGCCTAATTAATACCTACACAATAGTAATAAGTAGTAACTAAGTAGTACAATGGTTAATATAAGTAGAAAGGAAGAAGAAAGTAGAAAGTCTTTTAGCATAATTCTTTGAGATATTATCGAATTGGAATTATTTCATAGTTAGGGAATGGTGAGAAAATAGTAGCCAATTCCCGAAATCATAAATTAATATTAGAACCAGGAACCACATGTTTCAAGCTCCAAAGGATCAAATTACAAATCAAAAAGGCTCAGAGTTCAAAAAGGTCACACGTTACGTAATAAATTACATCGAAGGTATGAGAGGGATTCTATAGAATATAGAGATACGGACATCTGAATGCGGGCTCGATAATTAAATCTCACTCTAATTGGGCTAGGATCGATACACGCTCCTGCATAGATTTACGAACATTAAATTTGGTGTACCTAATGTATTCTGCAATTGTATTTTTTGAATCTATCTTACGATATTAGCATAGATTTGGAGTGTTTTTAGGTACGGTCTATATATATTAAATTTTAAAGAAATATATAATAGTAATTATTGACATAAATCTGCAGTATAAAACTATACCCATGTTTTCTTGTAATATTGAAATAATTTAAATTCAAATTTTGAAAAATAATCTTTTTTAATTCTTGTTTTGTATAATAACCTAATCCAGACTCAGACTTAATGTAACATAGTTAACACTGCTTTGATTAAGATAAATGCTATGACATCAATATACCACGTGTTAAAATCCATTTAGCCTTTTAGACTACAGAAAATAAAGCCAAATGAATAATACGACAGCAATAAAAAGGTATACGAGACATTTACTTAAACAAAACCGTGAAATGTTTATGGATAATAAAGCACATTTTGGTATATAACGTACTGTAATTATAATCATCATTACCCGCTTATATACTCCAAAATAAGATCAACGACTATACGATCAACCAACAATGGCTATAGAGAAGCCAACAAGGATTGGAAATAGCAATGAATTTTAAAGTGCATTTCCTCCACTGAACGGTGGTTGTCAGTTCTCTGAATACGATCTATTCTTTCGTTGAGCGATTCTTTTATACAATTCATGGTCTGAAACCAACGATACCTGTTCTATTTTCAAACAATGGCCATTATCTGCCGCACACCACACTTTTCATCTTCTGAAATAAATTTATACATTCAATAAAAGACAGAAATATGTCAATATTTATTTATTACTTATTCTTTTTTCAATGTTAGCCCAAGTTACAATTTTTGTTATTGGTTTAAATTTATGGGAATTTTAAACGAAAAAAATAAACAAAAAAAAAATAGACTTTGCCGTGTAGCGTCTGTATTGTTTAACACCATTCCCACTGTTTATGTCGTAGAGGGCGACTAAGACACAAAATCCAGGAGATGGTATCAGCGTCTTCTTGCATAACATCAATACTCACTGCGGTCACCAACACGAATGCGGTAGACTAGACTGACCGAATAGATGCCATGACTATTGACAGCCCAATTAGGCGAGTCTAGCAGTGGATCTCGAAGAGCTGATGAATGAAAAAATAGTGGATTTGTTATCGTATTTCCCAGAAGTTCTTTGTTAGTGATCAGTCCTGTAAACAATTCAATCAATTCAGTTTACATCCTTAATGATTCGTAGACATTCGTAAATCCATATTCAATGAAGAAACTTCTTTGCTCACGTGGTATGCCCTGATCATTATCTGATACAACTACTTGAACCGCCATCATGGCGACAATTCGAATGCGTTTAGCATTTACGATGAATGCAACTAAAGACGCCGCGCATACACATATGCAATTAACTTTGAAGAGATTTAGTTTTATTATGATTTTATGCATATACAATAATAAACAAGCCTTCACCAATGTTTATTGAACTCAATATGATAAATGATCGACATAAATTATCAGTCGAAAGAGGAAGTGAGTTTTAAAAACAAATTTTGAATTCATATGAAGCTTTTATCTGCAGAAACGAGAATGCGGAACGATAACTTATATCTTTTATTTTATGTTCTGTCGTTCTAAAAAATCCAATTAGCTTGCCGATTGCTTTTGCCTCAACATGTGCCAGTTACAACTTCATAAACACAACTTTTGCGAGAAAAAATAATTTGCAAGTATCATTTAGGGCACATTTTATTTGCTTTTAATATTATCGCTTTTATTAATCAGATGCCGTCAACTCAGGTTAGAGAGCAGTGACGAGTCAAGTCTGTAAGGAAAAACGTGTCGTGGTTTGCGTCTATTCGCGTTTTACTGATGCTTGCTAAAACGAAGCGAACTAAATCCACAACGTTAAGGGTTAGACAAGTATAGCGAATGGGGGTTTCCGCGCTGGGATTAAATTTTGTGCCGCTTCGTCACAGACTCTCGTCTTACCTCATATTATTATGAAATGCGTTATGCGCACTGGTTTCTTTTTGGCAAAGATATAAAAATTCTGCTCATTCACCGCTTACACCGCGGCTTTTTCATATACGTAAGAAATTTTTCATGACATTTCATTTGCGCGCTTGCTACGTGTTTGGTTTTTAACGCCATGACACGAAATTACATTTTACTTGTGAATATTAAGAACGTGAAATGAAATTAGTTTTATACCAAAAGTAAAATGAAATCGTACTCGTATATAAGTCATTGTTATCTTGATTTTTATAATAAGTTTAACAGTAAAGCGTTTTCACTTAACAGTCGCTAATAATTTGTGAGATTATTATGTGGCAAAAAATTCTTAATTTTCCGCCAGTACGTTGGCTTGAATAATAACGCCTTTTAAATGGGTCTTTTCCTGTTCTTTAATGGATTTGAAATGAAAAGCACCACTAAGTGTAACATTATATTATACACATCAATATATAATTATAACCTGTAACTCATTTTGATTTTATTATTATAATTTATTGTTAAATATGTTTTTAAATACGTGTTGTTAGGTTGTTACTTATTAATCATTACTTGCAACTGAGAGTAGAGCACAACCTCATTGAGGTTGCCAAATAATGTAAAACAAATATACTTGCATTTTTATTTAGTTTTATTCGTAAAACCAAATATCGGCCAATCATTTAATGAAAAAAAAATCGGTTGACAAACAACAAAAAATTGTCCTTACCTATTTGTAACTAGATTTTTAACGCTTTCTGTACACTAAAATTTTTGTCCTGAGTGATATACGTAAAGAGGGATACACACACACTCAGATCCAGAGTGGAAACCTAAACTCATCGTTTAGGTATTTGTCTGACTGGGGATCGAACTCGGGATCCATCGTGTATCAGACTAGTATGGTACTACTACGCCACGTGGGTCATATAGATAAGAACCGTTCCAAATTTTCGCTCATTAGACATAAGTATGTATTGTGTACAAACAATATTATTTCATCCTTATAATTCATGGCACAGCTCTAAATAAGAGGATAATAATGAAGACCCAAACCATTCCTTAATGCTTGCCAGAACTTCTTAGCCCCTTTTTATTTTTACAACAGAAACGAATGCTTAGTAATAACAATGAAATCCCTCTCTATTACTTTCCTACGTGAGCACTCTCTTGCAAGATATTTTATAACGAGGAGGCGTCCTTAATTTTTTTAAATATAAAGTTATCTTTACACGATATTTTAATAAAATATATGACAAGACTGCATTATAATGCGTCCGGGAAGTAAATGTGGCTTGCTCCGTAAAAATACATAATGAAGATAGACTTAATCTTAAATAAACCAAACTATTTTTTTTTAGTTATGATCCTTTACAACTTTTTAAAGGAACATTTCCAAAAATCTTTACGATAGAACGTTATTCTATCGTCTTCACAAAATTAATACTATGGATTCTATTTTTTCTCCCTTAATTGATACCTAAGTAATGAATTTAGACTGCTATTTTAGGAGCTTATTCGTCTCTATATGTGTCAATTTCACTCACGATACATCATCCCTATGTAGAGATATGAGTGTAGAGGGCTCTAAAGCATTACCGTTTTATCGAAGCGGTGAGCAATTCAATCGAGTAACAATAAACATAACTCATCCCGTTATCTCTTAATGAGATGCAAGGTACCGTGAAATGCGGTAGAAAGTGTGAGGATTATTTAAAAAAGACATAAAAAGGGCCGATAAGCTTCGTTTGAACGATCCTTATATTCTTATATCGTTAGAGTCTAAGATTTACAGTTTAAAAGATACATACTTCGTGATCTAAACGTATTTTGTAAATTATATGCGATTCAACTAACAAAATGCCTAGCTTTACCATTCTCAAAGTAAGCTTCGTTGTATACTGATACAACTATATTATATATATGATAAAAAAAAACTGTTTTTAAATTATAAATTTACAATGGACGTCTTAGTCCTAGGGGTAGCAACACATCTGTGGCTAACCTCAGCTAAGACTTTGATTTTGAAACCCCAGATGGGTTGAATACAGATGTCAATGGACGGCAGTGGCCAAATACAATCAGATGGAGTGCATACTCGTTTTTTACTTCTGACATTTTATCTTTGTATTTTTACAATAATCAATGAGTTCGAATTTTTGAATGATCATCATTGGGATTGTATATATAATCATCAAATTACGTTTGATAAGACATTTAAATTAAGTACACAATTGTGTCATTTGAAAATTTTAGTATTTTACTCTTGTTAGAAAAAAAGTTTATCTATTCAATTCTTTCCAACTAAAGTTCAAAATTTCTTTATTTAGAACTTTACTAGGCGAAATTTGTCAACTTTCGAACTTTGATGGTCAAAAATTGGATTGATTGATTAGTATTCAGAAGAATAATTCTGTAATTCACAAATTTTCGTATCAGGTATACAATACGTTTATATGATTTGAGCAGGGATGGACGTGGTATCCATCAGCTGGTGTCGCCGCAGTAAGGGCATCAATCAACGGCCCGTCGACACAGATGGTGCCTCAATTTGATTGCAATATACCAGTGATAGTTTGTGCAAATAACCATATCAGTTTATACGATAAAGGTCAGTTTGTCTGGACAAAGGAATTTCATTCTTTTGTTATTTTTTGAAAATGGCAGGTGTAACTTATAAGGCTGAGTAATTCAGATCTTGTGGCATTGAAAATGCTACATTATTACGGGATTCGGCTTCTAGTATCATTTTTTTGTATCTTCTGTTTCTGGTTTTCAAATACTATTTGGTTTTCTGTACTTATTCCTAAAGTATATTCTAAGGTACTATTTGTATTATTTAAAGTATTTTAAATTGTCCTTTGGCATCGGATACAAAAAATAATAATTATTAAAGAAGTCAATCCAGAAATAATATTTGACTCGTGAGCGAACAAAATTTTCTTTTTTAAAGTATCTGCTACTTTATATCAATGTATATTAATGAATATAGTTTTGAATGTGCACTTATAAATAATCTATTATATAGCACTTCTCATAAGCCTAGCGACATTGAGCCAGAAAGCAAAGATCGGTAGGAATGAAGTTTCCCTCGTCGCTTCCGACGCCACTTCCGATAGACCGATGTCGACCTCAATCTTACTTACAAGCATTTTCTGAACTATGGTGCCATTTCTATTTGTCTAGAAATAGCTTTATTTGAACAATATTGTTGTCATAGCTGGAAATGACTCTGTTAGTGATGAGGGTAAATATCTCGTGTTTGAAGAATGGCGATTGTAGTTTTTGATACTTGTGAACTGTATACTTGATACTTGGTAAATGGAATAATGTTAGGTGGTTAAAGTGAGGAATGAGCAGCACAGTTTTTACTTATAGTATAAACTACACTGCTTATTGTAGTTGTCGTAAAGCTGAAATGCGTCTCGGAAGAGCATTTTTGCTTTATATGGCGTAAAACTTAAAATTGATTGCATTCATACTTCATACTAATATCATAAAGGCGATAATTTGTGTTGATTTAATATATGTTTTTTAATCTTTCACTAAAGCACCTCTTATCAGATTTTGCTGAAATTTGATGTGAGTTGCCAATAAGTAGCGTTTACAAACAATAAAATGATTCACAATTTTGAAACTTATTCGTTTTTCTTAGCTTAATAATTAAAATTAATTTTGCACTTTTAATGTTTGATAGTTATTATTTACTATCATTTAATGTTTGTTTGTTATTGACAAACCTTTAACATTTGTGACCCGCATAAAATTTAAAATAGGTCGGTTTTACGAGTTTTCCTGACATTATTATAATTATTGAGTATTAATATAAGTTATTTATGTTTTAAAATTTAATATAAGACGACCCGCGTGGCGGAGAGGTCACCATGCTGGTCTGACACGCAGTGGGTCCCGGGTTTGATCCCCGACTAGACAGGCATCTGAATGATGAGTTTAGATTTCTGTTCTGGGTCTGGGTGTTTGTGTATTCGTCTTTGTGTGTCCATGGCACTCACGACTCAGGAGAAAATCCTACTGTGGGGCTATGAGTGTAAAAAGCGTTTATGTTTAGGTTTAAAGTTATCATATATTTTGTGCCTCTTAAATCTCATTAGGTTTTTTATTTTGTTTTGGCTATTCTTTTGTTAGATTACTGTAATCAGCTCATTCCATAATCCTCGTAAACTTTTCTTTAGTCGCTATTTCATATTTTAATAATAACATTTCCTTCGATATCAGAAAATTCGTAGTTTAAATAACATTTTTTTTAAATATTATATACTGTATACACTTGTAACATATGTTCATTTATATTATAACTGATGGGTCTACTATTATTAGACCCCTTCGTCTGCAGGAAAACTCCTGAATCTAGTTCCCACATCTCGGCGTTTCAGGCTTCCAACGAAAAGTTGTCTTGTGACCATTTTGTTGTTCTTGTTATTAATTTAACCTTTATTTCAGTTTTTTACAAAAATGAAAGGTGAAAATGTTAAGTTTTAAGTATTCAATACAGCACGTTAACTTTGAATACATTCAATGCATACTTGTATCTGTCATAAAGCATCAATCAGCTATCTATACTTTAATAAACCAAGCATAAATTCATATATGTACTGCTATTCTGCCGTAGGTTTTCATCCAATTTGAAGTTGGTGCAATTGGATATTTTAAAAATATTCCATAATGTTTAATATGCGAGTACAATTCAGTTATTTGATCCTAGCTCTGCACTCTCACAAATTACCGATATGAAATTCACTCAACCGTGTAAAAGCAGAATTTAATAAACAGGATAATTTGTCGAAAATTTTATCGGAGTGCTTCGCTCGTAGTAAATTGCTTTAATAATGTATTCGGTGTTATGGTATTAAGGATATTAAGGTGATGCTTATCTCCGTTCAGCTAGAAACAATGCGCCATAAGTCTCCCTATCTGGGGGAAGTTTAATATCAGTGTAAGAACGTCGGTTGGGAACCATACAGACGGAATTTTGCCACCCACGCCCTTATGTCACATAATAATATACCATTTTATACATATATTCTCTAATGTCTCACAATTTCTAAGAACTATCTTTTATATATACTTTGGCCTTCACAAGGATGTAAAAATATCGTTAAGAATTTTCTTATCTGATATATTTTTTTAAATCTGAATACGATTGTTTTACAACCTTATTTATAAATAAGTACTGATGCTTAAATGAACATTTCCAGCCATCATAATGTTATTAGGTTCTCATAAACTTAAATTAATGTGAAACACCAAAATATGTGAGTGATAATAGTGTAGAGTTACTAATGACTAAGTGAAAATGTTAGCTTGTGTGTGTCAGCCTACGGAAACAGCGTTGTTGTTCAAAGGAGGACCACCTGTAATGATGGGGCCACTCGGAACTAGTAACAAAACTCGTAACTCAGCAGATGTAATGAAAACGATCAAGGTTTTACCAAAAATGGTTCGGCGATTAAGTGAAGACACTAACGATAGTTCGCCTACATTATCCACGATACCTACATTTATTGATTCTTCAGGTAGTCTTCTGAATTTAAGGATGATAGAACGAAAAGCGAAATCAACGAAAATTTTAGTAAATCCAGTATGTTCAGATAGTGTTAGTGATGATAGCACACATTCGCAAAATACAAAGTCGAAATGGAATGGAAAGAAAAAACGGCTGAAAGTAGATAAAGAAAAACATTATAAAAACGACGATGCCGCTGAATATGAACGGAGCAGGGATGGAGCTAAAGAGGACAAAAAATCTATATCATGTTTTAAAATTAAAAGTTGGGAGGATAAGACCCGCGCAAGTGATGATAAGAAATTGGGCAGAGAAAATTGTTCTAATGAAAATGCTAGTAACTCTATGGATGCGGATAAGCCTGATCTTATCAATCATTCTAGAAAGAATAGTAGGGATACGTTAGTAGATGAAGGAACGATGACCGATGATTCATTTCTGAAACATGAACCGAAGACTGATGAACCGGTTGCAGCAGAAGAGGTAAGTGGATATGTATAAATTTATGATAACTGTAATGATGACATCTCATCAAATTATTTATATGATAATTAGATGATTGATTATAAATACAAAATATTCTTAAAAGTTCATAGGTTTTAACTGCAATTTTAATTTTAAGGCTATTTCTTTTTTTTTGAAGTGCTATCAATACAAGTAAATAATTTTCGTCGCATCGGCCATCAGGTATAATATTGTATCTTTGGACATATAAAATAATATAATAATAATTTTGAAAATAATATCTTACAAATATAACTAATCAATAACTCCTCTCATAAAAATGACTAAGTAATTTAAGTTTAAAGTTAATTCAATTTTTAAATACAGCATCCCTACATAAATTCTTCAGATATTAAAACATGGACGAGAAAGATTGATCATATACATATATTTTAATCATTGTGCTAATTATATATTCGGTTTACCATAAATAATTGAAATAATTACGTTACGATGCTCGGACACTATTGTATATTTTTTCCATTAAATATAAGCGTGTAAATGTGTAATAACAGTTAAATCACCCCGATGAGACACGATACAATCAGTCGCTATGCTACTATTATTTATAGGAACTCCTATTTAAATCCAATATTGATATTAACCTTATCGGGCAGTCGGTGAAAGGAATTACGACCAGTATTCGAATCGTCTACTGCGTTCAATCTGTATGGTAATGGACTGCAATATCCTGGGACCGCAGTTGCCTTTGAATAGTCTTAAACCTTCTAATTTCCCTTTGTAGGCTAGTAATGACATTGTTTATTAATTTCCGGGACGCTAATTATTTCATTATATAGATGTAGTAAGCCAACATGTATATTATCTGATTATACATATAGACATCTGTAATAAACCCAAGATAAGATGAAAATCTTGCCTGAGTGCCAAAAATGTGTTGTTACCGCTAAGGATTATGTTGGTACATCTGGAACATAAGTATGTCTCCAAACTACGCTTAATAATAAATAAACTCAACAGCGCTTAATAATAAATAAACTCAACAGCGCTTAATAACAAATAAGTAACGCTTACTTACATTTGCTGTATTTAATAAAACCTAAACGAAAAACCATTAAGATCTCAACAGCTGAGTTTTACTCATAATTTTGTTACAGCTTTCATTTTAAAAAAATAAATGCCTTTTATGAATGTACAAAAAACAAAGCTTTAATTCTTAAACTTAATATAGTTTGAATAGTATAATGAATAACACTATTATTACTGAAAATAAAAATTTCGCGGAGAAAACATTTGTTTTTTAAATTGCACGGAAAGTAGCTGGGAACGAAGTTATCATGCAGCGGTCTCGCTTATAACAAGTTTTCACCGTAAAATAGGCACTAAAAGTGTTTACATCACTTTGCCATGTCTAAAATTTGTATTTACCGGAGTTCTAGTTGAAATTCGAATTACAAGACTACTCTCGTTTGCACCGTTTACGACATAAACATGTTAAATTAACGATAAACGAGTATCGAAGGCGGATAATCTATTCATGATTAACATAAAAGCTTTATCGAGTTTTAGTAAAGTTTATATCTCGATTGTATAAGCTTCGTAAGATATAATACCTATAGAAACTTTGAAACTTTTTGTAAAAAAAATACTTTGAATGATTATTGAAAATGAGAAAATAAAGCGTGAAATAAGGACATAGATAGGATAACAAGTTAAACATTTATAAGTATACATGTATTTGACGACCCACGTGGCGGAGCAGTCACCATGCCTGTCTGACACGCAGTGGGTCTCGGGTTCGATCCCCGGCCAAATAGACATCTGAATGATGAGTTTAGATTTCTGTTCTGGGTTTGGGTGTTTGTGTATTCGTCTATGTGTTTCCATGGCACCCACGACACAGGATAAAATCCTAGTGTGGGGCTATGAGTGTAGAAAGCGTAAGTGTAAGCATAAATAAGCAGTGTAGGAAAATAATTTAGTTTAACTTTTATACCTGCTTTTTAAATTTACGTGCAAAACCGTGCCAAATCGGTTCAGCCGGTCCCAAAATTAACTTGCTCAGACAGACTTAAAAATTAAAATCTGTGACAGACTTAAAAAAAAAGTGTGATTTTGAAATTCAATTTATTTCTGCCCAATAACAGTAGTGTTATGCGGTGTTGTAAGTAACAACACATCTATAGTGAACCCCAGGTAAGCCTCGGATCTTACTTGGAGTTGATTACAGAGGTCCATGCGCGGCACTGGCCAATTACCATCAGGTGGACTGCACGCTCATATGCTACTTCGATATTTAATAAAACACGAACATATTTTTATCGAAAAATGAAAACATTGTTCAAATATATGATAGAAAATATCAATTTAATCTATTTGTATATGTAAAAGTTGTGTATAAATCATATTTAGTACACAAGTGTCACTGCTTAGTGACACTTTATGTACTTACATGTTACGTTTATGTTAAACTGATGTGGCCCGCGGTTTTACCCGCGTATCTTTTGCATAATTTTCAATCTCGTGATTTGAATGAAACAAATACTAAATGATAAATCAAGAAACGAACCATAAATATATTTACAATTCTATAAATTAAATTTACTAGTTTGGGTTACCTACAATTTTAAAGATATACAAATGGAGGGACTAAAAAATAAACAAAATTTTTATTACTCACGTGCATTTTCAGCCCTCCAAAATATTTTTTTTACAAATATATGCAAAGTACAAACATACACATATATTTGATTATATATACTTGTATGGATCATTTGAATAAACACCTCCAGACCGTTTTATCGCGTTTCAGCGGAGTTTGCCTCTCAATATCTATACAAGTCGGGGATATTCAGTCTTCAATGGATTGCTTAAAACGTGTAAGGGGAGCTGTAAAGAATTCTGTAAATGTTTATTTCTATAACGCCCCTCATACCATTTAAAGTCTAAGGGACTTGTCCTATTGCAAGCAAATATATATTTTGCGAATTATTTTATAATATTCTTCAGGGTGAAAATAAGGCTTTATGAAAAGAAGGCGTTATTGTTTGACAATATTATGAGCCGTAATAGTCCAGTGGCTAACTCGTCCTTTTAATCGGTGAGGTCTGAGGTTTAAATCTCGAGGGAATGTTCCTGTAAGTTTCTTAAGTTAGGTGATGTATTTTTAACGGTGAACAGAAACATCGTAAGGGTTGTGTCTTTTTCGGAGAAATACAGAATTCAGTTTAATATTAAATCTTGAAATGAAATATTTAATAGAAATGAATAATATACTATCATTCATTTGTATATTATTCTAATACTTGTTAATAGAAAATAACAGAAATAATAGAAAATATACATCGTTTATCGTTTAAGGCTATAAAGTCGCTATGAAGGCAAAGCGCGGGTTTTCTGAGAAAAATGCGCAGTCACTCCCCTTTTTAAAAATGTCGTGAAAAGAAATCTGAGTACCAAGTTTTCAAGTTTTGTTTACACTTCAATTTGGTAAAAAAAACGTAATATTAAAATATACATTATTACATTTTATATCATCATTTGAATGCGGATTTACATATAGATATAATATGTTCATAATCTGTCCATATATTTTAATTTAAATATAAATAATATATCACTTATCATAGTGTCGTCAAAATTTTCAATTCAAACATCACCATCAATTTTTCCATTCCAAAAAAACATAATAAGTTCCAAGATAGTAGGATAAAACTTTAACTTAATATTAATGAATTTTGAATTGTAAGGTTATTCATGCAAGCGATATATTTACTTAGATTCATACAGTTAAACAGATTAACATAGAACATTTCTTATTTCCAAAACAACAGTCACGAAACAATAAATAATGTGACTTTCCATTCTGTGCCCGTTACAATAAATCAATAGTTCCTAATCCCTTTCAGTATGTTTTACACATATAACTTGCACTGATATAATGATCAATGAAAAAAGTTTAATAACATCCTTTATTGGGAAAACAATATTTCTCGTCAGATAATTTATTCTTAGAATCATGAATCATTTTGCAATTTACGAAGAATAAATATAGAAAGGGTTTAATATTTGTAAGGTTCTTTTACCTTTTAATTAAACTTTTAATTTGTTTACCAACATTCTTCGAGAAGTTCGTAATTTACTTGACATTTTTTTGTTTTGTGAGGTTTCGTTAACGAGTTCCGTCAAAGTGAATACGTCTGATATTATAAGAACTTTTGAAATTATAATCAGGAAAGTGTTATAATTTGTTTTTATAGAATCCGTTTCAGTACAATGTATCCATTGCTTATGTAAATGTATATATTCAAGGTGTTAAAACTCTTCTTATTTCGACTCCGGAACCACAATTGCCAAACCCTCTTTTGTCTAATAAAAGCACTGTTTCGCGCTACTGTGTTCTGTTCTGAAGGGTTTGGTAAGGGAGGCATACTTATCCGAGGCCTTCCAACTTAGTACTCAGAGTAGCAACATACCTATGACTAAGCTTAAGTGAGATTCCGATCTCCCATTGATAACTTGGAGTTGGTTACAGAGTACATAGCCGGCAGTGGCCACTTGCCATTAGGTGACTGAATGCTCCTTTGCTACTTTCATATTATGTATATACTAGATGTATGTATATTTGCTTTATTTTTAATAAAGTTATTAAACATTGTTTGCTTTTTTAAACCTTTTATAGTACATGTTTATATGACAGTGCAAAATAACCCCAGATATTATGGAGTGCAGTGAGTGAGTAGTTTATTTCAGGTCCTAAAACGTTATCTACTGTTGCATGAAAATCGCATTTAAATCTCCGACCCATTTCTGGGACACGACCGTATAGAAAATAGGAAAAAATAGAAACTGTTCGGATCATTTGTCATTCAAACACAAGGTAAATCTTTTCTATTTATTTTTTTAATATTTTATAGAGATACAAAGATTCCTACAATAATAATATTTATCAATAATTATAATGTAGAGATTCAAGGACGTAGAGTTAGTAATAAAAGTACATTTTTAAATTGGAAAAATAAACTCTGTCCTGAACTTGTTTTAATCAATTATATACCTTAACAGTAGCGAGTCAAATGTATTCTTCAGTCCATTTTTAAAGTGAAACGGGGTCAAAGGAGGCGAACTCATCTTTACCTCACACTGTCTCGGATAGGTAACAAAAGGAAGATAACCGTCGTAATTGGGCCCTCCCTGAATATTCAGTTAACAGCTCTCGTACTTTAATTACCTACACATTTCGTTTTTCTTTTTTTACGTGCCGAAAATGTCATAAAGTCTGGGTTATCTTTATTGGTAGGGAAATGTTATAACATTGTCCTACGATGATGACTACTTTCTATCAGGTAGCCCGTCTGCTTTATCGTTAGGTTTAAGTATAAAATAAGAAAAAAAAATGTCCGGTTCCGATAATTCGACATATCCCGTTCTAATAATATACAATTCTTAAAATTTACTTAGTTAATTCGTATTAAAATAAATTACGTTGTGTATCATGTATCATACATATCGATCATATACGTTACATATCGTTATTAATTGTTTTAATATTAATTGTTTTATTTAAATAATAAAATGTATGTGTCTCATTGATGTTACTGTTCGCTGCAATTCAATTTATTATCATTTAATCATGAAAATTAGAATATATTCAAATAATATCTTAATATTACGAACACTCGTCATTAATTTGGTTGTTTGTTTGTAACAAAGGATCTAATCTCAATAAATTCATAGAACCTAATCAAAACACTACATTTATATGTATGTATGTTTGACGTCCCGCGTGGCTGAGCGGTCACCGTACCGGTCTGACACGCAGTGGGTCCCGGGTTCGATTCCCGGCCAGACAGACATCTGAATGATG
>MOOZ01000543.1:366045-376476 GCA_002930495.1 Cecropterus lyciades | reverse complement strand
TATAAACAACGGAGTTCTCAAAATGCTAGAATTAATTTAACCTATTTCTTTATGGTATTACAATCAATTATTTATTTAATCAACGTTACATTAGATTAATGTCCGCGGCGATATATACGAATTTGGAAATTATTTGAACAAATACTTTTGGTGGATACATAATATGAATATCTAACGACGAGCGATAAGAATCCATCATAATCCCGAAATTCTAAATTCAAAGAAAACAAAGCCAGCTTAAGCAAACAAAATGTATAAACAAATTTTATAGAATATCTCCAACGAAATTCCTATCGTAGAGAGACACTCGCATTTTCGGGTTCAACCCTAATCCGCCCGGTGGACGGAAAGTAGGGATTACCTACACTATTATTGTTTTACTGGAACTACTGCGTTATAAGACTGCGTTTCGCGTGTATATTTGACTGGTCAAAATCCAATGTTAACCCGGCTGTTACGGGTTTTACAAATATGCTAGTAGTGACATCTATTGTGGCACAATGTGTCTCTCGTTAGACAGTTAATACCATACTGGTGCTTCAGTGTTATATACATTGACTTTTTTACCAAACTGCGTCAGGAGGAGGGTAATGTTTTTCGAGAGTATGTATGTCTGTTTGTTTGTATGTATGTCCATTTGTTTGGCACGCGCTACAGGCCAAATGGCTTGACAGATTGTGACGTATGACATATTCGAATCGTCTGTTTGGAAAGTGACATATAACATTTTAAAATGGCGCCTACAAAAACGAGAAAAATATATATATTATAATACTTTTACTTCATTATTTTGACAACTCTTATAAAGCAATAAATTAAATTACAAAAAAATCAATATAGGCATTGGGTTTTTTGTTTTTATATTTTTTACAACGTTACTAGTTATAATATTGAAATATCAGAGAAGCTTTCAGTCAACGTGATGGTTAGTGGTAATTGAACTGAACTGAACAGATCTGTAAGCAACTTCTATATGGAGTTGCTTACATGCTTTTCTCTGAAGTTAAACACAAGGGCAAACGTTCTTTCGTCGACTAAAATGTTAGGCTTCATATAAAAACGAGTTGGAAATGCATCCCCAGATATAGATGTGACGGTGGCAACTCTCCGGTCAAATCATACCATCTTCCAAAATCATACCACCAGGTATGTAGTTTTATTTTGATAGAGACGAACAAGAAAACAATAACCTGGAGTTAGATAAATAAACTAAATAATTCTCGTCCCTTTCTACATTCTCATAGGAACCCCTAAATATCATTATCCATTTATGCTATTCCACAGCTGGGCAAACTCACAAAATGAAGAACATTAACGGTGAATACTTATTTATTACTTTTATCGCCTCTTTAATATTAAATGCTATAATTAAGAGACAACATTAAATTAAAGTATTTCCCGTGTTTGTTAGTCGCTAATTGCTTGCTACGGTTGCTTACCGAATTTGTATATTTTATGTTTCAGTAATACAATTATTTCATTCTGTAAATGTTTTCATTTTCGCTCTGCATCATAAAATTATTGCATTTAACGTGGATTTTAAATAAATGTTTACATGTGAAAATAACACGGTCTATTATGCTCGCAGCTAAATCACTGAACTATTTTATTTTGCAAAAAAAAAAAAAAATCAGCTAAGTATTTCGCTTTTAAGGAACCCTTATGGGATCACTTAGTTGTCCGATCGATTTGCGTTTCCTTCCACTTGGGACAATGTATTCTAGTAAGTTAACGCGATCAAAATATATGATTGTTAAGTCGTATATTTTTTCGATTTCACAACGGTATCAAGACGTTTAGGGTACTTCCCGTAGCGGTCAAGGGTTAGGTCAACGGGTGAAAAATTAGCTATGTCTTGTAGGACATAAAGGAAAAAATCTGAATACCGTCAATGTGTACAATGTATGTTTAGTACTTACTTAAAATAATTTTATAAAAGAATAAACAGTTTTTTGTTACTTTTGACATGCTTATTTATTCAAACTTTCCAGTGTAACGTAAAAGTTTTATATTGAGTACGACTCAGTAATGTGGAGGTGAATCGTCAATTTCCTTTTATGATAATAATGTTCCGATAAAGTTTCGTAAGCTTTTAATGCCATTAAGCAGGTAAGTTCTATAAAGATTTGAATTTTGAGATAGAGAATTATTCATTATTCGACGGCTTTGTGAGAATAACTCTGGTCTTAGCCACTAGTATAGTCGTCGTCAATCCATTATCGCCACACTCTTGGACACAGCTCTCCACTTAAAGGGAAAAAAGGGTTTAGGCCATAGATCTTCGTAGTGGCCAAGTGCGAATTGCCAAATAGCCAAACACTTATATACCTCTGAGCACTTAAAAAACTCAAAGGCTTCATTTTAAGGTGTTTTCACGATGTTTTCCTTCACTGTCATAGCAAGTGATAATAATTTATAATAACCGAATAACTTCGACAAATCAGACTTGCATGTTGGGGATTCGAACCTTTCAGGTACCTCTTGATTGAGAGGCCGAGTTTCGACCACTAAGCAATTACTGCTAAATAGTATAGTAACAATTAAGTTACGTAATTTGCTACTGATAATATTCAAGTATGAACTGAATTGTAGGTAGAAGAAGATTATTATCTTGGTATGTGTACTGATATATACGATATCAGTGATGTTAAATCGGCACCTCATTCGATTATATATTGAAATAAACACGTCAAGGTGTTTTAAATATATGTCATTGCACTTATGTATTGTGGAATAAAATGAGACTGTCCGTCTGTCTGGTGACAGACAGGCGGACAGTGGAGTCTTATTGATAAGGTCAGCTTTTAGTACATATATTATACCTTTGAGTTCCAATTATACTACTCATAACGAGTAACGTTATAGTGTTTATTATTGTTTTGTTTCATGATTATAGGTGATTCTTGTGATATTGGGTGTTGCTATCTACGTCCCTAATTCGCCTATTTAATCATCACAAATATCCGCTACATTCATAATTAAATTTGCGACTGATTCCTCGTTCCAATAAGGTGTTTTAAATAATTCTTGGTTGGTTAAAACCAAAGAATTGGTTAAAACTGCCATCTTGTGGTGAAAGATCGACCGACAGGGAATTCTCGATAATTATACAAATATATGGATATTAAAGAACTGGATTGGTGACATGTGGATTTGAACCGGGGTGTGTCCTGGTTGGAGACCGCCCGATTTTTCACCTTTATATTTTACGAATATTCACCTAAGATATTTGTTTGCCCACAGTTGGGGGAAGGGGTGGAGCTGACGCTGGGAGAGTTGCGCGCAATGGCGCTGCGGCAACAGCAGCAGATTGACACCCAGCACCAGCTGCTCTGCGCGAAGGAGCAGCGGCTGCGGTACCTGAAGCAGCAAGAAGCGAGGCAGCACCAGGTATGACACATCTTCAAAGGCCAGGCCAGCGCTATAAATTTGTCGTCAACCCATTATTGTTCCACTACTGAGCACGGGTCTTTTCACAGATTGAGAGAGTTTCAGGCCATAGTCTACGGCGCTAGCCAAGTGCGAATTGATATAGGTACTTAACACACCTTTGAGAACTTTTTGTAATGAACTCTCACGTGTGTAGCTTTCCTCGCGATGTTTTCCTTTACCGTAAACCAGTGATAATTAGTAAATTATCCAGTATTAGAAGTATCTAATACGCACATAGTTCTGGAAAAATTAGTGGTGGGTGCCTGGCATTCGAACCTTGAACCCTCGATTGAGAGGCCGAGTTTCAACCATTCGGCTATCACTGCTCTGCGATAAATTTATTGAAAATTAAATTAACCTTGCCCACGTTTATACTTTATTAACCAACAACACGTATTATCTTAATATATACAACAGATAAGTCACTGCAACGGAGAGTCTGCAAGTAAGATGCTTCATAAAAGGACAAACGGAATTGAGCAGATAAAGCAACTTTGCTATAAAACAAACATTACAAATGAAGATATCTATCGATAAATTAATAATACTTTTTTGGATGCCGCGAAATTCAACCGTTAGCTGGTAGCCGTATGGGGCGGCAGCATCAGGGATGACTAATAAATCCATATGCATCCCGTGCGGCATTTTTAAAATTTAATATCTATGTCATATTTTTAATCAATGCTTTACATTGATATAAATATCAAAAGTATGGTAAATTATTAATATAAATATCAAAAGTAAAAGCTTTCTACATTTAAAAGAATTGATAGATTAAAGTTTTTGCCGTCCTATTTCCGGACGACAAATTCAGCCTGCGCCGAGCTTGATTTTGATATTACTTTAAATAAATTCTCCTTCGCCCATAAAACGACTGAAAAATATTTTTTAATACACTATAGACACTGATTAATAATAGCGAACGGGTAACAATTGTGTATTAATACAGTTATATATCAGCAATACATACTTACCTATGTATATCCTTATATTTATATTTATAGGATTTTTGTTAAATCTTTTTGCCAATCAAATTCCTGAAAGCTTTTAGTTATATTTGACGGAGCTTGTTTTGTAAATTAATTTGAATTTGAGCCCCTCTAATGTTTACTCATGAGAGTAAGCCTATAAATTGTGAGTCGCTGAGATTTTGAGCGTGAATAGCAAATATACGACCGAATTCAGAGTGAAAAGCGGTTTTCATTCATTAATTCATCGTAGGTACTCATAAATACGTGCAAGGCGGTTTACAGCTCCAAGATTATTAAAGTTGTACTAATGAACCAGGTAAATCCTATCAAGTATACATCGGAGTCGGATAACATAATATCCCATGGCAGCGTAATCGCCTAGTCGAAACAACATAACGAACGATTAATTATGCTGTTTTTGTGCAAGTATATTAATGTTGTTAATGATGGAGATGAACGTATGAAAGAAGTTATGAATAATAGAAGATGGTGAAATTAAGAAAAGTTTTCTTATTGACGAAAAGTGTTTCAATGTAAATTGATTAGAAGGTGGTAGAACTCTTTGTGGTTCGACTCCGGAAGCACTACCAGTGTAGTTCTCTGTTGTGTTCTGGTCTAAAGGGTTTGGTAAGGGAGACATACTGTTCCGAGACATTCCATCTTAGTCCTCAGGGATAGCTACGCATCTATGGCTAAATTTAGGTGAGACTTTGATCTTACCTAGGGTTGATTACAGATGTCTATGGGCGGCAGTAGCCATTTACCATCAGGTGGCCTACATGCTCCTTTGCTACTTCCATACTATAAAAAAAGTAAAGTGTATAAATTGATAATTAGATTCAAAGAAAAGAGTAATGTAAATATCATTTTTATTTATCTCTTATTAAGTTTCTTTGAAGTTTGAAAGATACATATAATAACTGTCATTTTAATGATTTATTGAAATATGTTATGTGTTTAATTGTTTATACGATCTTGTATAAATTGTTTAAGGAGTTCCTAAGTAAACCTTAGTGGTAACTTTGACCCAGCTGGAAATCGACAGTATCGTAATATTTCCTTTTAAGGTTACATGCTTAAATCAAATTTACTGACCTTTAAAACTTGAATCTACAAAGTAAGAGACTATGTAAGTATCTAAATAGGTATAACGATACATCGCGTCTAACTTCAGATGTCTGAAGGGAGGTTACTTAACCAGTCTTGTTATTTTGAAGTCTCTCACGACTTAGAGTTTCTTTGGTTACATAAACATGTATGTTTTCAAAATGAAAACGTACATATTTATGTAACCAAAATCATCTTTTTTGTTATTTTTATCGTTTTTCTAACAATATTTTTAAGAGGATACATACATGTCTCTTAATTTATATGTAAATCATTACTCATTGACTCTTCCAGGGGAAAATATATATACTTGAATATAACCTGTAGGATTTAAATACCCTAACGTATTCCTTACTTAGTCCATAACTTGTTTATAAGATGACAATAGCAAATAAGCATTAAATAGGAATGTGTTCCCTGCCGCCTGTAAACATGCACATAAACTAACGCTATATAGAACAGGGGTTCTACTTGAAGTCAATCACAGATTCGTGGCTACTCCTAAACGCTTCTATAATCACCTCATATGTAATTCAACCGACACGCACATCCTTCTACAGATGCAGTTGCATTCTTGAAATGCAATGGTTTCTTTAAAACTTTTTATAGCAATGTTGATTAGCAATTTGCACAGTTTTTCTCGGCTTGTGGGGCAGTTATTCACAAAGGCGGCTGAAAGAGATACACATAAACACTTTCTACACTCATAGCTCCACAGTAGGATTTTCTCCGGTGTCGTGGGTGCTATGGACACACAAAAACGAATACACAAACACCCAGATCCAGAATAGATCTAAACTCACCATTTAGAATGGCCGGGGATCGAACCCGGGACCCATTTGCGTCAGACAGGTATGGTGATCGCTCCACCACGTGGGTCGTCAACTATAATGTTATCATTATTATTTTGTTGTTTTAATCGCCTATTATTTAAAATGCTTTAAATTTAAACAAGTAATATAAAACGTAAATATTTACTTATTTATTGACATGGAGGGAAACAAAGTGTAAGGCAATGTATAACATATAACATTTAGAATTTTTTACTGATTTTTGTTTTAGTTTGGCGTTCGTTTTACAATGATTCTCAGGTAACATTCCCTGCTGTATTTTTTTCATAGGTAAATAAATATTTTTAATGTAAATAAAATACAAGCAACTATGTTTTCATTCAAATAAGATTAAATATATAATAAATGAGCCGATACAATTAATTACGTGCAAGAAATAGGCGATCAAAGCACTCGAAGAATTTCTTGAATAAAAAACTTACTCAGCTAAGCAAAAATTTCTTTATACTATAAAATTCCTTATTGGTGAGCAATGCTTTGACGTGTTATCCTCAAAGGAATAGACGTAGGGAATTATATATGCACGTTTATAGGGATTACTACTTTGGAAAATTGGCAAGGGATTCTTTCAGTATGCTAGTTTATCTGGTGGAAGTAGCAAATGGACATGGAATCCACACAATATTTGGTTGATGAACACAATATTTGGTTCGAGAATTTAAATTTTAGTTCGTCCAAAACCTGATTGTAATTTCTTGTTTTAAATAATAACTATATTAATAATCATTAATTACATAATTTTTATTTAATATTTATTAATACCTTGAAATAAATTATGTGGACGGTATTTTAATACCAGAGGTTGTTTCATCTATAATATTAGGTCTTTACCTATAAAATTGCCGTTCTGCCGTATTGGCCATTTCCATTCAAATCATATTATTATTTTTGGCTGATTATTCTAATTTAAATTTAAATTAATTTTCAAAACATGGAATTCTTTTTTCTAAAATCGTCATTTGTTTAATAGTTAGTGTTTTGTTTTCATCGCATTCGAACATTTTTCGTCATCATGGATATGTTAAAAATTCGAGTTATTATGGAGTATGAGTACCGTCGTGGCAACAAAGCGGCACAAGCGGCACACAACATCAACGACGTTTACGGAGCAAACACTACAAAACGCTCGCACCACCCATTATTGGTTCTGGAAATTTTGACTTGAAAATGAACCCCGTGGTCATACGAAAACTTTGGTCGACAATGACGAATTAAAGTCGATTGTGGAAGCTGACGATACTCAATCTACGGCTGAATTAGCAGCAGTTTCCGACGTTAGCATATAAACAATATTGGTCCCTTTGTGTCAAATTGGCAAGGTGAAAAAGCTTGCCAAATGGGTACCCCACGAACTAAATGATCGCCAGCGCGAAGTACGCGTCGATACGTGTCTTGCACTGCTCAACAGGCATACAAATGAAGGAATTCTGAACCGCATTGTTACTTGTGGCGAGAAATAGATCCTGTTCGACAATCGTAAGCGCTCGGCAAGTTGGTTGGACCCTGGTTCAGCACCCAAACAATGCTCTAAACTTACCCCTAGAAAAGATGATCATCGTTTGGTGGTCTAACGCGGGTGTAATTCATCACAGCTTCTTACTAAACGGGATGAGCATTACTGCAGTTGTGTACTGTGAAAAACTGAACACAATGATGGAAAGCTCGAACGTCTCGTGGAGCTGAACCATTGACCAGCTTTGGTCAGGCGTTCTGCTCCACTGCTCCTGCACGACAACGCGCGACCTCATACTGCACAGTAGACGGTCTCCAAGCTACAAGAGCTGGGAAATTCTCCGTCATCTGCCGTACTCATTAGACCTTGCGCCTACAGACCTCTACTTTTTCCAGAATTTGGATAACTTCTTGGAAAAAAATTAAATACCAGAGAGGCAGTACAAAATGCCTTTGAAGAATTTGTTGCCTTCCGTCCAGCTGATTTCTTCAAGAATGGCATCAATAAGCTACCAATGCGTTGGCAAAGATGCATTGATTGTATGGGTGATTACTTTGATTAATAGAAATAAAAAATATAGAAAAATATACGCATCATTTATTTCATGAATAACGGTAATTTCATAGGTAAAGACCTATTATTTGAAAACTGATAAAATATAAATAAATAAAACGTAATGTAAAGATTAATTTATTTTTTAAAGAAATAAGCTTAAAACCAAATATTAAATAAAATTGACGATTTAAAATAGTAATTAATATATTAATCTGCCTTATTCAGTAAATAAATAAAATTCATAAACAGCTACATAATACTGTACGTGAGTTTATTTATAACCGGAGTGTATACGTGACTCGCGTGTGAATATAAAGGTAAAACGGGCAATAAATTTTTTTAAAGGGTCCGAGTGAAAGTTGCCTTGACAGTAGACAAAAGAAAGGTTTCGTAATAAATTGAGACGAACGTTCGGAAACGTACAATGGACACGAGTATCAAGTGGACGCGACCGACGCAAGTTTTGTAACTAAATAATATTCTCAGATACCTAAACTGTGAATTGGAGTAGAACACGTGTTTAATATTATTATATTTCTTTATCGTAAAAAAAGATGTGCAATTGACTTTGCTTTGCTAGAAATTTGCCGAATAAATCGTAAAATTGATAAAATGTATAATGATTTTGCAAATTTACTAAAATTCCAGATATATTTAATAAATGTCTGACATTAAAAAAAATCTGCCGTAAAAATCTTGTGTCAAAATGAGCTTGAAATTTTCTATAATTGGTGGTGGTAGGCTTGAAAAATTTTATGATTAAAAAGGTTTCTTAAAATGACGTACAAAAAAATTCATTCTTAACAGGAATACAAAAAGGAATCTCAATTCGTCTGTATTTTTTTTATTTTCGATACATCGAAAATTGTGGATAGGAGTTAATTTGCTTTAGTTTTGACAAGGGCATCCATGAGAAAAACGTATAAGTCTCAAATTTGCAATAACTTTGTGCGCGACAAATGGCCGAATAACTCAGCTTCTACTAATCTGATTCTCATGAAACTTAAAATGAACATTAAGTATCTACTATGACATAATTTAATGAAAAATATGACCTTCTACTCTTTGATCCTGATGATGTAAGGGTACTGCTAGCTAAAACCAAAGAAGTTATCAATTAGGTGCTTACGAATATATTATAATAAGAATACTGAGCAAAGACATACTATAAAATATTTGACCTTCAACTCCACAACCCTGATGATGGAGGGGTACTTTGAACCTAGACCATAGAAGTAGGCCATTTGGTGCTTTCATATAAACAGTAAGATTACTATGCAGTGTTATAAGATGAAAAGTTTGACCTTCAAGTCCTCAAACCTGATGATGCAGAGTACTGCAAGTCTAAGTGATAAGAGGTAGCCAATTGGTGCTTACGGATGTATAATGAAATTGATAAGCAGAGACTACAATGGAAAAATTGACCTTCATCTCCTCAATCTTGATGATGCAGAGGTTCTGCAGGCCTAAACAAAATGTTAGCCATTTGGTGCTTACGGATATATAATAAGATTGTTAAGCAGAGACATGAGATTTCAAATTAGACCTTCAGCTCATCCTGATGATGTAGGAGTACTTCGAACCTAGACCATAGAAGTTGGCCATTTGGTGCTTACGTATATGCAGTAAGATTACTATGCAGATATATAAGATAAACATTTTGACCTTCAACTCTTCAAACCTGATGATGCAGGGTACTGCAATCCTAATTTATAGCTTAGGATTAGGTTCAGCTGTAGCGCCCTGCGAGCGAGTGCGCCCAGTTCAGACGTAACCTCTATTCACCTCTATGTAATTTACAAAAGTTTTGTTAATCATGGCTTAGGACTAAATTTTACATTTATGCTGGAAGTTGAATTTATTCGTTCGTATTTATGTTTAAATTTATGCTTTCGTGTAAATTTATATTTACGGAGCAAAATTAGTGATTTTATGTAAACAAATATGTAATATTACTAAAAGGCATGATTTTTTTAACAAAAAATAGAAACCGACTTCTATACCACAAAAAGTAAAAAATAATTTAAATATATGTTGTACATACATACATAGTACATAGTTC
>MOOZ01000543.1:351577-361897 GCA_002930495.1 Cecropterus lyciades | reverse complement strand
AGATAACTTTCTTCAAAAGCAGAGCTACGGCGTAGTGCTCTTTGAAAAGACGCAAAAACAGCTCTCTTTTGCAGCTGAACATACTTTTCGACTTCTTTGGTTCTTTGATCGTCCGTATTTGGCAGTGACAGCTTGTAAATTGCAATACAAATCCTCTTTGTTTTTACGCTACTTGAAAATATATTATACGAAAATAATTATAGTTCTAAACTAAAACACTTATTATGACAAATATCTTTAAAATAGGTTAATATAGTCGTAATATGAAATTAGTAAATTAGTGAACCCATAATTAAATTACTTCACAGAAAAATCTTTTGCCACCGGCAGAAAACCCTCGCTTTTAAAAATTTCGCCAAATTTGCGTACGCTTAAAAAAATTAGTTTCCTTCTAGGGAAGTTCAAATACAAAAGTTAATGCACAGCTGTACAGCGAAAAGCTAAATGCGGAACTCGCCTGAATTTAAATAAGACCGTAAATGAAGACTAATTTAGTTATCAAAGTGTTCTAACGAGTACGGTCCTTGGATTTTAAGGTGAACGTAAACATAAGAACTGAACTTTGACAGTGTAAGTTACACACGAAGTCTGTTTAACTTTAAAAGAGGGTGAATTTTGTACGAGCAACATAATACTTTCCGTTATAGTTAACTTTATAAACGGTTCAATTCACTAACACTTAAAAGTTGTTAAATTTAATTGACGTTCTGAAAAATCTTTAAAAATGTACTTCTACAAAAATGTAATATATTTTATACTAATGCTTTTTTTAAATATAAATTACAACAAAAATAATACGCTTGTACACGTTTGTAACCTTTTTAATTGTATTATCAATTCATTCATTAATCAAATATATTAGGCATGCTTATACTACATTTTAGAACCTGTAGTAGGTACGCAGTAGGTATAACTTAATTGTGAACCTTCCAAGTCAGCCGTAAAAAGCTCTTTTATCTCCACTCGCCCCTAAAATCGAGTGCGAATACTCTAATTTATCTAATGAATACGGGGAAATGTTACCAGGGTAGAAAATAACTAATACCGAGGTTGCAATGTTTCTACAATTAATATAGATACTTTTAATGTATATAGAGCGCTACTTTTTATTAAATCTGTATATTGGTAGGTATATTATGATGATTATATGATTTGTATTAGACATTGAAAGTAATAAGACTATGGTTCGACTGCGGAGGCATCATCGCCACAGCTATTTCTGCCTTATAAAAGTAGAGTTAACCATTTGTGTGTTTCAGTATAAGGTGTGTACGGGACAATTCAGCATAATCCTCGAAGTATCAATACATCAATTTGCAAGGTTGTAGACCTGTAGACCTAGTATGGATACTCATTGCTACTTTAAATTTATAAGCTTCTATTATTTCAGATGATATAAAATATGTTATTACGATATCTACCAGATGTATATTTTCTACTAATGTTTAAAAAGTTAAACCATTTTCAATATATTTCTATATAAGTACAAAGTATCTCTTTTAAAAAATTCGCTTAATTTTTCTATGAAAACTTCGCAGTAAATACGTTAGTTTATCCACGGACATAATAAATCTCGTAAGCCGGAGTCGGACGAGCTCATCCTAATGCAATATTTATCGCTCGCAAAGTAAAATAAATTTAGTCTTGCAATATTTACCTGTTAATAAAGTAATTATTAGATAGAATTTCCTTTATAAAGATACTTCTCATATAATTAAAACGCTGCATTGCGTTTAATATTTTCTTACTTGTTTTATAAAGGCGGTAGAACCAATTGTGGTTCGATTCCAGAAGTACCACAGCCGCACCTACTTCTGCCTAATAAAAATCTGGTTAACCGCTGTTTTGTTTAAAGGGTGCGGTACGTACAGTACAAACGAAACATATTTATCCGAGGCGTTCCGTCTTAGTCCGCAGGGGTAGCATCTGTGGCAAACCTCAGGTAAGACTCATATCTTATCTGGGGATGATTACAGATGTCGATGGGCGACGGTGGCTACACCATCAGATAGACTGCGTGCTCGTTTGATACTTCCATATTATAAGAAAATCTGACATTAAATGCTACATTGCGTTTAATCGTTTCTTACTTGATATCAGGACTTTATATGACTGAAGATGGGTAAAAATCGACCAACTGCGAGTTAGATTCGCGTACAAGAGTTCCGTACCATTATCTATAAAAAACGGCCAAATAAACTCACTTTTGTTGTATAGGAGCCTTCCTTAAATATTTATGTTATTCTAAGTTTAGTATTTGCCGTTATAGCGAAAACAGATATACATATATGGTCTATGAAAAATTTTACCGTTGATCTGAATGGTTCATGAGGTTGGTTGGTTGGTTCACAACTTGGTGATAGACAGACGGATAGTGGAATTTTAATAATTAGGTCTCGTTTCTACCCTTTGCGTACAGAGCCTAAAAAAACATAATCTAATATTACCTATTTTGTAGCAAATTATGCTATTTTACATGGATTTAATGGATAGTATTTACTAATTACTATATAAATACATATTTTGTAATATTTAATAGACTAACAAGTGAGCAGCATTTTCGTTTTTAAAACCTTTGAAGTTGAACAACGTTGATTGTTCTTTTATCTTGTATTCATATAACTAATCCGGGGATTTGCTGTTTCACAGTTATGAGCGTAATATGTGTTAGAAATGTTTTATCCTTAGCCTACGCTTAACTGTGAACAACAACGAAAAAACGTGAGGTTAAAATAGTTTAAATTCCTTTTATATACCTCCGGTACCTAATATGTATTCTTTATTGACTGAAATTCGTGATAAGTGTCAAGTGACAAGCCTACAATTTTTATGACAAAAAAAAATAATGTTTCTTTTTTTGTCGCCGTATTGAATAATATTAACATAATATGTCTATGGGATTGTCTATGGGATTTGTCATACAAAAGCTAATTAATAAATCATACGTCTTGAACATGTTACATCACAATTTGCAATGGTGTATAAACCGCTAATTGGTACGTTTGCTGTATGTAATTAAGAATTTATAGCGTAATTAATGTTGTAGGCTGATGCATTAGCCTATTACTAATTCTGTTGGCAAGGATACAAAATTTCGTCTTACTGTCTTATGATATTTGAGCTAAATTGATAAAAAATGTAATAACAAGCAAATAAGCAATGGTAAATTAAATTGAGTAACCCTAATACCTTGTGGCCACTAAAATCACTTGTAAGTATATGCACTTTTGTGTCCACTTTAATACTCGATCCATGATTTGTAAAATTTTTTTTTAGACTAACATGTGTCTGAAGATCAGTTACAAAAAAAAACAAACAGACAATCATAATATCGTTTTTTATTATTTAAATAAACAAAAAATAAATATATTCAAATATACACCTTTTTGCACAATGAATAATACTTGGTTACAGTTTCCAATATTTTTGTTAAGTAAGAAACGCTTTATAACATTTTATAACTGCAGTATGGCGGCACAATTAAACGCACATACATTCATATATAAATTAGACTCGGTGTGTCCAGGGTGTGACGACACACGAGGATGAATACACCAACACCCAAAGTAGACGCAGAAATCTATATTCATTATTTAGACGTCTGGCCCAGGTTTGAACCCAGAACTTTTGCTTCTGGACTTATAAGACCGTTCTGCAATACAGGTTATCAATCATATATCTTTATCGAATTTAAACAAACCATCAAGTTTTTACTTTTCTTTACAGAATAATATTGAATGTATACAGATGTCAGACTAAATGTTCTCATGGGAGCAAAACGGCCAAGTTGTAATATACGCCTCTTTGATAAGTTCTCACTTAAAACTTTGTAGTGGGTTCCGCTTTGAAGCGAGTAATTGATAAAGTATATCGAGGCTTTCTCTGAGAGTGCGTGGCACAATTTAAATAATAATAAATAATGTATAATTTTTTGGCAAAACCCTTTATTATTTAACATAAATAATAAAAAAATAATAACTCTACCTATTCCTACGTTAAGACTTTCACTTGTGTTGATATACACATAGACCATACACATAAACCCAGACCCGAAACATAAATGATTCATCATTTAATTATTCGCCTGGCCGGAGAGCGAACCCGGAACTTACTGAGTGTCAGACCCTTAGGATCATCAAATTACTGCTATATAACAACAATTTTAAATGGGTAATGATTTTGGTAATGTGGTATTTTATTTAGACACAGACACGTGGCGTCTAACTTAGTTCCTAGGGATGATGCCACCTGCGAAAGGACCCAGGTAATACTCAAATCCTATTTATGATTGATATTTTCCATTGATAGAATTCAAAGTAGACAGATCTGTAACTGTCTACTTTGAAATCTTAAAATATTATAAGTGGTATAAAGTTTTAGTGCACATATTTTTATCCTTTCTTTATTTTATCTAACCGACTTCCCGAAAGAAAAAGGTTATCCATTCGTAATTTTTTTACTAGATACAAAACGCATACAACTGATAAGTAAAACAATATTAATTAGCTAGTTCATATCATAACCTATTTTTTATGAAATCATCGAGCCTATTTCTATAAAATAAATTGACAGTTCAGTTAAATCAAGTGATATGACGATGTGATGTTTACTTAGTTTTGTAACACTGACTCTCAGTTATGGACAGTTATGAATTACCTACAGCTACAGGTAATGGTTAGGTCATATATCAATTGTCAACGGCCTTCCGCTCCGGACGTTTTGATTGGCAGGTATGCACTTCTGATTTTACCAATTCAAGCGAATCCGAAATTAATTGTCACTTGATATAACGAGGAAGGAGAGCAGTGAGACGATAATTAATTTTGTACATTATGTACATATATCTCTGTCTATCCATGTATCGTAGATACCTATTGTGATCAATAACCATTATTGTATTTACCGCCATGGACGTATATACATATAAGGGGAAGGACATCGGTTTTCGGTAGCAAAGGCAAGAAATGAAAAAATATTATACCATATTTTTGTTTTTAGCGATCTTTATTGCGAAGTCTATTTATTCCGATATCTCCCTCACTGATATAAGCCAAGAAAAAAAAATAAGGACAATGCGGTTAATGTTTTTTTCACTAACTGCCGCTGTTGGAATTTCTCCCTTCACAAGTTACATTATATCTAACAGGTTGATCGAATGCGGAGTGGCAGTACAACCTCGGACAAGCCTCAGTAAACCAGAATATCGAATTTTTCCCACACGTTTGTGGAGTGATATACTTGGTACCATGGCAAATTCTGGTGCCACGAAGATGTGGGATAAGGATAGTGTTGATTAATCGACACTATCCCACAAAGACACAATAAAAAAATACGTCAAAAAGTTACTCTAATTCAATACGTATAAATAGAAAAATAAAAAAGGTTCATTGCGAGTCAGATTCGCGGACGAAGGGTACCGTACCGTTACATATAATAAAACGGCAAAAAACACGTTTGATTATTTATTTTACTCTGTTTGTAGAAATAGATCATCTGTTTAAATTGCAACTAACTATCACGGTTAGCGAGATACAACCCACTGTTTGTCTGCCTGTCACCAGACCGACAGAAGGATAGTGGGGTCTCAGTAATAGGGTCCCGTTTTTATCATTTGGCTACGGAACCCTTAAAAAAACCTTGGCGTATTGAGAAGAGGAATTTCAATCATGCTACCAATGTATCTATAACGATACTGCCAGATATTTCCAAATTAAACAGCTCTGTAGAAAGGCGAAGTATCAGGAAGCTAGTTCAGTAGTTTCACTTCTAAACTAACGCGTCATTGATCTAGCGAACCAACTTTGCTGAAGCACATATTGCATACATGAGTATTAATATAGCTACAACTATCATGGTTGGATATGCTACGAAGTCAAATTAGAACTTGCAGATGATGAATCGTTTTTATTATGGATATTCTAACTATTGTCATAATGGTAATATATTATAGTTAGTTACTTGCGGGGAAATTGGGATGGATTTTGTATATTATCTTCCGTTCGTATATAATTTGTATGGTTAATCATTCAAAAATATACAGAGAACAAGATTGGGATTAGTCATTTAATATTACGTATGTTAAGAACAAAACTCCTAACAATATTTTTACTATATCCTCTTCTATCAATATATTACTATAAGCTCATATCTCATAATTGTACCTTAAATTTATTTATGGACAAGCAAAAATAAGTAATTGAGTATCTAGTATAGAATAAGTATATAAAACGCACGTCTCTTATACACACTTATGTATATTTACTGAAGTAATTATTTAAACTTATAAACTATTATTTACATATAAAGAACCTACAAATATAATACCTAAATTACATCAAACAAAATTTTACTTAGGTGTATTGTTTATTCCACGATAGAACTTCTTTTATCTCGGAAAACGTAAGGATTCCGAGAAATCATGGATAACGATAATTATGATTTCTATGTATTATTTTATATTCTTATAATTGGAAGCCGTAGAACTCTTAGTACAGTAAAATTAAAACAATGTTTTTTGTTCTCAGGTGGCAGTAGAAGGCGAGCGGTTGCGTCGGTTGCGAGAGAGAGTCGAGGCTCAGGAGCTGAAGCTGAGGAGGTTACGAGCGCTTCGCGGGCAGTTGGATAGGAACAAGCAAGCGAATATTGCTCTGAGTAAGTACTATTTTAACAAACAATAGTGTTGGAGCACAGCATTTTCAGTATAGAACTCGTAAGACTCGTGCCTCGCTCTGGAAGAAAAAATATTGCGCTGAGTATAGTTTTTGTCATTTGCAATAAAATTAAAAAAATACGTAGTCTCTCGAATAGAATAAAATATTGAATACTAAAATGTTGAATGTGTAGTATATGTAGGGTTTCGGGAAAAATCACACAATTATTAATATGTATCATTATGTTACACAAATGTTAATGAGTAGATTTCACAAAAAGTTGACATTCGTATCATTCACGAATAATTTCTACATTATAAATCTACTCATAGTTATACGATCGTTGAAGATCAAGAGCTTCGATTCGAAGGATGGATGCTATAGGTTCCACGAGACAAACATGCATGGAATTAATACAGGCGTATCAAATGAATAGAATAAACATATAGAGATCATAATACGAGTATATGCAGTGCAAAATAGTTATGATAGTGAAATACAAAGTGCTACAAGGCGGGGCCACTATAGTTTTGGGAGTATTTTCTAGAGGCTTTGTCCTCATATATGTTGAAATCTGACTAGCTTTCGGGCTGCAGAACGTGTAAAAATGTACATCCATACGTATCTTCTACAAACATTAACTTCCTTCTGACGCAATCGGTTAAAAAGCAATAATATATTCGCAACGAGATCAATACACAATACATTTAATATTAACAATTAAATATCATTTTTCTGTATTTAATATCGAAAGTTTAACTGTTACATTACAAAGCATCGCTTGTATTATTGTTCGTAAACCGTATCTTCCATATTGCAACAATAGAATTTGTTCACGGAAAATGCAGTATTTCAACAAACACGTCACGTTTTACAAGAACTGAATTATATTCTATGAACGGAAAAGCTTCTCAAGGGTAAGTGCTCAATAGAATCTTCGTGTTTCTCGCTTTATATTCCTTTAGTTAACCGGAATTCTAAGAGTGACTAGAACACATTGTTACGGTTAACAAGTATGTTTTCGTTATAAATATTTGAATTCGATATAGCAATGTTAACAAATAGAGACGACATAGATATGTATAGGTAAATTGTTTACGGATAAATGTGGCGGACGAGTTCGAAGAAAACTAAACTTTACTACTCATCTGATTGTTAAACTTGGCGTTGCGAAAATCGTTAAAATATAAGGCTAAATGTCTTTTCTACAAACTTGACTCAAAACAGATATGGTATAGTCGAACCTTCAATACAACTTAGTTGACCAATTTACTGAGTAGATTTACTGAACCTATAAAGTCCAAAATTCATAATAATTGGTCTTTCAATGCTTCTATCGCAATAGTACTGGTACACCTATATATAAAATAAACAATCGAGCTTGAAGCCTTCTTGACGTGAGTATTGATTCAAGACTGCGATATTGCGTACAGCAGTCCACTTAACGCTCTCCCATTGACCTATTGCATAAAATATAGCTTTATTTATTGAATGCAGCTCTTCAAACTATAAAGTAGCAGCGCTCGTGCTGCTAACTCGAGGGCCAGGAAACATTCACTTGGCGCTGCAAGTCTGCGTTGAGCGAATTTCAGTAATTTTCAAAAGTTGAAGGTCCATCCACATCAACTCGATGCGTGGTTGTCCTCCACGGTTCAACTGGAATGCTCTTTCCTGCCGCGAACTTGCAAGATATGGAATGAGCTCCTTCCTGTATTCCCGGAGCGCTATGACATGGGGCTTGTTAAGAAAGGTGCAAAAAGCCGGCGATGAGTTCGCGACTCCTCTGGTGTTGCAAGTTTCCATAAGCGTTGGTGACTACTTTCCATTAGATGGCTCGTCTGCGTTTTTGTTAGGTACAGTTTAAAAAAAAAACGCTATAACTTGTTGTTTCATTACCAGATGCGTTTTCTTGAAGAAAATGTTTCGGAACCCGCCGGTTAGGTAGTAATTTTCTTACGGTCGTTTAAATTATATGAAAAATGTGCTCGCGGACTGCATGATGGTACCGATGGTAAGTGATTGTTGCCGATCATGAGCATCTATTATATAGAGCCCTATTCAATATAGAATGGGGGTTCTATCTGAAGCCGATTGCAGATGCGTTGCTACCTTTGGACTATGGTGGCCTCACGTATAAATCAGCGGTCCTCGGTACACTGAAACTTGAAACTACTTCGCGCTAGAAAAAGGTACGGCAGTACTGGGTGGTCCCCGGTCGTGATACATATATTTTTCTACTGTTATACTAGCTTGCACATATATTATTACTTATGATATGTGGCAAACGGCAGCATTTTGAAGAATTCATTTTGAATTTTTATCTGCGCCGTTATTATCACCTGTGTATAATTTTCTTTCTATAATTTCCATCTTAAGCCTCACAAAGGTTCAAAAATCTGTTATAGATTAAAGCATCTATTATAGATTTTAATTAAAAGTTTTTTTTTTTTATTTAACGACAACTTCACATCACGTGACTAGTTTCTTGTTATATTCTATTAAAGACTAACTAACTAAAGATGTTGAGTATTTCTACAAAATATTCTAAAATTTACAATTCAAATTGAAGTAGAGAGTAAATTTGTCAAGTTACAAAGTTTGACAAACTGTTGTAGGCCTGCAATCTCAATTCTGAGGTAGGGAGAGCATGGTAAACCATTCCATTTCCGTATCTCTCTAGAGATTGTACCGTGAATATGACATATTTGGTCTCGGTTTCCGTACCAGCACTATCGAGGATAGGTAACAAAATTTGATTCGTTTGTTTTACACGAAGCTAAAATTGTTTATTTTTGTTACGTAACAATCGATTTGTTACGTAACATTTAGTGATTGGTAACAATTAGGTATTTTAATATTTATCATTTGTTATTATTGCGAATTATATAATAACATTTATAATTAATAACGATCAATCAAACTCTATATGGATGTATTATTCGTACGTATTTCTATTTTACAAGTTCTGTGGATAAATATAATATTGGTACTCTACGAAACTAATCTTGCTGGTTCTAAAACAAATAGTACTGGAACAATAGCTGAACCATATGCTACAAATCTATTGTTTTGTTCTGTTCAAATTGAATTACGTATACCTATTATATTTCGTAGGTACGTATTTCATGCATGGTTGTATGTGAAAGGTAATTTTCATAGCTAATTGAACTTATTGTTTAAAACTTCCTTTTATGGACACTGGAAGCCTACAAAGGGACAGTAAAGCTCTTTAGTAGCCGATGATTGAATAGTGTTTAACTTAGTTGATCAGATATAGTTGCCGGCGGGAGGACCATTCGTCGGAATTCATCATCGGACTTGTTGAGGGGTTTATTGCTATTTACCAATCATTGTTACAGTTTTTGCTGCCCTTAAGAATTCGCTACAAAGTAATTGATCCTAGGAGTGGGCGATTTGCCAAATAATTTTATCATTATTATTTTGTTTATCTATACTAATATTATAAAGCTAAAGAGTTTGTTTGTTTGTTTGTTTGAACGCGCTAATCTCAGGAATCGGACCAGTAGGGTCCGATTTGAAAAATTCTTTCATTGTTAGATAGCCCATTTAGGAAGGATTACGAGGAAAGATTACGAGGAAGGCTATAGGTTATATATCATCACGCAAAGACCAACAGGAGCGGAGCAGCAATGAAGAATGTTTCAAAATC
>MOOZ01000543.1:311201-323500 GCA_002930495.1 Cecropterus lyciades | reverse complement strand
TATTAATCTCTCATAAATAATGGTATGGCAATAACAACGGTTTAGAAAAGTAGAATTTTATTCCTATTTACCCCGCCGTTCCTATTATCCCCGTGTTACGGTAACAATATAACAATAAATAACATTTTTTCTCAGTTAAAACAAATGTCGAAGCCAAATGAAAAATCTGCCTGATTATGAGTTGTTACTCAAGTCGATTCAAGCAGATCACGTAAAATTTTCAAACATTAGTGTATTTCTTTAAAACGGTTATTTAATTCATTCTAAATAATTTTGATACTTAAGTGACGAAAACAATAATAGGTGCCCATTAAAGCCAGGCACTCACGTGTAATGTCGTTATTACGTCTGTAGGAAACGCTTCCGCTATTCACGGGGTGCTGGCCGTTAGGGCG
The DNA here is from genome assembly GCA_002930495.1 of Cecropterus lyciades. NCBI lineage: Eukaryota > Metazoa > Arthropoda > Insecta > Lepidoptera > Hesperiidae > Cecropterus > Cecropterus lyciades. The sequence continues at coordinate 323,105 of MOOZ01000543.1, read as the reverse complement.
AGTTTAAAGTAGTACTAACTGTTTTTGCCCTATTTTTAACACCTCTCACAGCATCATTTGACAGTAACATACAAAACTAAATAGAAAATACATAAATTTCCTTATTTAATAAATGTTTGTGGTAATTTTCCAATAGAGGTATTTTTTCAATAGTATTAAGAATGGGTTGCTGATGTTGCCAGAAAATTTAAAATACTAATTGATTTTTTTTTCATATACAACGATACTATGATAGTTGAATTGATGATGAATAAGAATACAAGTATACCGAGTCTAATAAATTGGTAATGAATTCTACGTTAAACAAATGGAAAATAAATTAAATATCTGCTCAGTAACTGTAATATTTGATAACGTTTGTTCAAATTGAAATCGCAGATTAATTAAATATTTATACCAAATCTTTCACGTTGTCGGAGAAATCGTAAAATCGATAAATCGAAAAAAATCTTGATTTAAATTCCTCAGATTCAAACGCGCCCTTACACGTGTCCTTATTTGAGTCTAATAACCTGACTTCGGATCTTAGCAGTCTAATTTTCCCTTGTCTAAATTTATGGTGCCAATCTAACGAAGTACGTACCCTCGAGATGAAATTTGTTCAAGAATTTCACATCTTGTCACACTTTGGGATCACTGAACTAATATAGGAACATTTAATCAGTGTTATTAGTTCGACACTGAAAAAGAAATTTAATTTGCATAACACATTACAGATGAATTTAATTTCGTAGGTATTTTGTTCTAACTCTGATCATTTCAGTTTATAAAACATTTTAAACGTTTAAATTGCAGATTGGAACAATTGAATAATATTTTTGTACATTACAGTTATCTTATTTAAGTAAATCACATGTTATCTATAATTGTTATGTTCGTTTGTTATGTCGATATTTATAGAAGACATATGCTTGTTTAAAATTTAGTGATTTTATTCAATAATGAGCGTAAACTGACCTTAGAATTGTAAAAATGGCACTCAGTAAGCATAAGCAATTGAGCAATTTATTATCTTCGAATCATACATTCTATTATACATATGTGGAACAACAAAAAACATAGAGTTGGTTTGGATGTCGAGCAGAAAATCGTTGACATGGAAAAAGTCATTCGAATGGAATTGATTTAGCTCAAGAATGGATTCGTGGTCAGATAAATGGAGGATATAGTAATGGGTTTTCGATAGTACCTCTCAGTATTGTATTGTGGAATGTACGTACCGTTTTTCTGCAATTCCTGCTGTTTTTTATACTTTCTGTAATGTCGTACCATTATTTTCCTATTAATGGGGAGGATTCTCCTCTCAGTCAGAGTGGTGTAGGCTATAGTTTAGCGCGCGCATCGTGCGAATTGATAGTCCTTACACACACCTTTGAAAAGTTATTTTTTTATAGAACTCTAATAAAGTTATAACAAGGGATGATTAATCTTCAACACCCGCGTATTTTTAAAAAGGCAGAGGTTGCCTGTGATTCCAATAAATGAGATGGGGACCCCTAATCTTTCACTTTCAACCTTTCATCTACAACAATGATTCCCTTTTAATTCCAGTACCGAAACAAGCTAAATGAGCAACAAAACGGTAGGCTATCAGCCCAGAGAGCAGCGCTGGGCGCCCGTCAGGAAGAAATGCGCAGCATCGATCGACGGGTGTCTGAACTGCAAGCGAGATTGCTGAGGAAGCGAGCGCTCAACAGGCAACTAGCGGCTGCTCATCGACAGCCTCAACAAAGGTAATTTTCTCCTAATTATGAAACTTTATCGAGCTGATTTTACCGTATTCGGAGGAGCGCACATCTGTTTTATCGTTAACTCTAGATACTTTCGTGATAAAAGTAGCCCATGCCACACCTTGGATGATTTGATATGGATTTCCTATTTTTATGTATGGTTTAGCGTTTTCCAAGATTGCACGAGCATACAAAATTTAAAATTTAATTCAGTGTGTTTCAGTTCATTTTATGTTCTTAAAAAAATCAAAATTTAATACAACACAGGTACCTACTTCAATTATAATTATATTCTGTATTCATAAATGGTTCATAATAATTTCACTACACAATTTATTTCCGCACGATAAACATTTCACAACGAATCTGGCAATAGAATATACGAGGAACAAGATAAAATGTGTACGAAATAATTCCGCATTTACATTGCATACATGGGCGCTTGTTATCGATTCGTTTATATTGTACGCGACTCGATTAAGCCTTCCCACTATTCCTCAGTTAATATATAGCAGGAGTAATGGTAAAACTAGGAACGTGCTTGGTTCAGTGCAATTTGAGATTCTGAATGCATAGTGCTTTCTGCTCACCGTCAGAATACGAGCTAAGTAGTAGATTCACTAGCAGTTTTAACGTACGACATTTTTCGTGAAAACTGGAAATGCAATCCCAATGGAATCACTATTTTTTTGCGTTTTAATTGTTTCGTCGTATATGTTCTTCATTACAGCAAGAGTTGACTATGTTTCGAGCGATTCTTATCTCCAGATCAACTATGACAATTGTCCTTAAAATTTCAACGACATTGAAAACCTACCGTGCGTTACTCAGCATGTAGTCGTGGCGTGTTTATTCACGATGCACGTCGGAGACTTTAATCGACGAAATCGTAACGTAACACGATGCGACGTCGTATCGTATGTGTCAATGTGATTTAGCCCTGAGTCTAGAGTTCTTATTCGTTGAACCGAAAAGGATAATGTAGGACGTAATTTAGACTTATTCTATTCAGTCATGCTCGTGGGCGACATAACAAAAAATTTGACTTGCCAATCAAGACCGGAACATCATAATGATTCGATGTGGGCGTTTGTAATTTTGTGTTATTGGACCAAATAGTCCCAATGGAATTAAATTATTATCTTGTAGGCTTTTTGAGATACAGTTTCGTATATTTAAAATTAGCAGATTCGTGATTCGTGGAAAAATCTGACCACTTATTGTAAAAGTTCCTGAACTAAATATATATGTGTAATGTGTTTATTAAGGCCCCATCTTAATGAACAACTTGCAAATATATATTAAGTTGTAATAGAGTTATTATAAATTTTAATGTATTTGAAAAAATATAAAATCAGTACCACGTGTGCAGGACTATCAATGTAATGATATTATTACATTGATAGTCCTGCACACGTGGTACAGACTTTATATTTATTCAAATACATTAAAATTTATAATAACTCTATTACAGCTAATGAATCAATTTCTAAAAAATGAGTATATGGATAAATTATCTATTACAAATTCTATACAACAAGTATTGTTTTATTGATAAATGAAAAAAAAAAAACATGAGCAATATGCATTAAAATGTCATAAAAAATATTTTAATATACAGCAATGGGTACAAACTCATACTTATATTCTTTATGTTACATAAACCATTTGAATATACGTAAAAGGATATAATTATACACACTTATATTATCTAATCGGCATACATCGGATTATGTATCCTTATCGCTATGAGTTTACAAACTCATACCTCAAAAAAATGTGACCTATAAATTTTTCAGGACTTTCGCATGCACAACCGTGCACGGTTTTGCTTCGCTAGTTGCGATTTTTATTCGAGAATTTCAAATATTTCAGGGCAAAAAATATAGTCGTCTATTTCAATGCAAAAGTCCTGTTAAACTCAGCACCATTTTCAGTATTAATCCATAGGAAGACAGGTAACGTTTGTATTTATGAGATTGACTTGATGCGCATTCATTTGCAAAATTATATTAAGAGAAGAGGTGTAATTTTACGAATATTATTTGTTTTATTTACATATATAATATTATGTTTCCAGGACAAATAATCCAACACCGATGCAACAGCTCCCGAACTACCCACCAACAAGCACAGGTGTGAATAGTCAACCAAAGAACCAACAGGCAAGGGGCAATGTGGCCGCTATTGAACCTTATAATCACATACCGCATGCCCAGAGCTTAAGTCACAGTACAAATTTCCAGGTAAAAAAACAATCATTACTATTATGTAATAAATACAAATAACATAAATAACTAAAGTGTAAATAAAATATACCAAATATTTTACTTACTATTTATTTTTCCAGGCTATGAAGCAGAATGTAATACAAAATAACGTGCCATTAAAACAACTTACACAAACTGATAATATACAAAGTCATTTAACTCAGCAGGAAGCACATTATTTGCAACAAAAACAAATGATGAACCCATTGTACAATGGGAACTATCCTCATTTGCCGGCTGGCTTACAAGATCAATATCAGGGACAATATCCCAATAAACACGACGCCTTTAATCATGTTCAGCAAGGAATTACTAACGCTTACGATCAGAAGCCAATGCTTGACCACGTAAATAAGTATTCAGAGTATTCAAAACAACCGCAATATAGTCCGAACAGCACTAGCAGTTCTAACAGTAACCAAACAGGAAAAGAGGTTAAAATAAATGAACAAGAATTTCCTCCAGAATTTGCTGCAAGTAAATCCGACCCAAAGTATCAGACTTTACCTTACAATACCAAATTCCCTCCTGCAAATGGTAAATTAAAACAACCTGAGGTTAATGGTAAGACTATTGATAGCCACGATCCTAAGGGCCAAAACCAACAAAACGCTCCGAATATTAATCATATGACTGTTCATTCAACGCCACTTTCGGTTGTGAACAAGAGTTTAGCGACTCCTTTAAGTCAGACTGAAGCAGCATATCAGCAAGAACATACATATCAGTTGCAGAAGTCGGATTCTTCTAGTAGATGTAATCAAGAAGGAAAAGAAAACCATGCATATCCACAAAATTCTAGGCTAAGTCAGAACAATAATCAGAACAGCGAAGGTTCCAAATCAGGAGGCAAGAATCAAAGTAGTGTGTTAAAAGGAAGCTCTCCGAGTTTATTGTCTAGCACGACTACGACCAGCAGTTCGATAGGATTTGGGGTAAGTTGTTTCACACAGTAATTACGTTATGTGTGATTTTTGGACTCATACATTTACCCTATTTCCGTAATAGCTTATATCAGTATTGCTCTTTTCATTTTCTTCGTCTGTAAATATCATCATCATTCATTCATTACAGAAACCTGTATCGAGTGTAGCACCCACATCTGTTCAAGTTTCGAGTGGCAAACCATCACCCATTTATCAGACTTCTTCCACCAAGATCCAACCGGTTCAACCACAAACCGTTCAAACCCAAAGTATTTCTGTATCATCATCTAATCATGTAGCTAGTAACATCGTGACTTCCCAACCCCAGATCGTTAGAAACACGGCGTCAGGACTTTCTACTAGTACGGGGAGCTCTAACTTCAATGGTCAGAATGCATCATCACAAAGCATCTTATTGTCTCCACCGCAAAGTGCCAGTACACCGTTATCAACCCCAGATGTCAGTGGTACAGATAAGTCACCAAAACCAGCTCTACCTCCTAAACCCACCATTAAGGTATGCAAACGAATATTTTTACTTGTGTTTGAGACGTGTTTCTTTATAATCGTGTAAAGTTTTTTTTTTATAAAAATATACTTATTTTTAGACACCACCGAGACAGTCTGCTAACAATGATCAAGGTTATAATCAAAATCCGGATGCTACAATGAACATGCCCACCATTTCAATACCGGATTCATCTAACGATAGTGAAAGCCAGCAAAATCAAAAAGAAACAAGCAATAGTAGCAATGAAATGATAATTAAAGCGCGCCCGTTAACAATAAGAAAGCCACCATTAAGTGAACAACCAAAACTAAGAAACCTCAACAATAATAAAAATGGCATCAGTGTTAGCATTAATCGGCGGATCGAAATGCCACCAGCTTTCTTATTTCCTGAAATGGATCATTTGACACTTGATTCCAACGAAATGCAGAACGGCCTAAAGGAGAAATCGAAGCAAAAGGATGAAGTCGATAGATCATTAAATAATAACATATCTTTAATTTCCAACGAAAGACAAGAAGACAGTAAAGACCATGTAGTATCTGATATAGCGGAGCAAATAAGTTCGGTAGATTTGAACGGTCAGGATTCTCAGCGAACTGAGAATGTCCTGAGGCGATCAAAGAAGGGTAACCTAAAACAAGGTGGAAAGGCTCCGCTGACCAGGCGAGTGAGCTTTGATCCCCTTGCGCTATTACTGGATGCTAGCTTAGAGGGAGAACTGGAACTCGTGAAGAAAACAGCCACTCAGGTAATTATGATAATAACATGAATCAATTGACTTGAATATTTTTCAAAAATAATGTAAATGGAATTATAATGAATTAGCTTAATAATGCTATAAACTTTGATACTAAATTATTTATTTTCAGGTGCAAAATGCAAGCGCTGCAAATGACGAAGGAATTACAGCTCTACATAATGCCATCTGTGCGGGACACTTTGAGATCGTCAAGTAAGTGGCCCAATATTCAATATTTTATTTTAAGTAACACCTTTAAATTCTTAGTACATTATTTATGTTTTTGTTATGCAATTCTATGTAATAACGTTATCATACACAAGAGCTTAAGTTTAGTGTAAAGTGATGATATAACTCATTAATAATAACTATACACTTGGTGTGACTTGATATAAATAATAGATTTTCGCACAAATGGTTCTATGAAAATGTTGGAAATTTGAATGTGTATCACTTTTCAGTAGATATATATGTTATTTATTGATTCCCAATTGTAGGTTTCTGGTAGAGCTTGGTTGCGATGTGAACGCGCAAGACTCAGACGGCTGGACGCCACTCCATTGCGCCGCCTCGTGCAACAACTTGCCGATGGTGAGATTCCTCGTTGACAATGGTAAGTTTATTTACATTTACTTCGATTTACCAATAACTGATTCAATTTATAGTTACAAAGTATGCCTATATAATCATAGGGTACCTTAAATAATATCCTTTATTGAAATAAATCTGATCTGTAGGTGAATGATTCGAGTATTTTATGTAATAAGTTCAAGATTACGTACTAATCCAAAATCTTAGTTACTGGGTATTTTAGTATTTATCTAGTAATTAATTTTAAACTTTTTTTTAAATAGCCACATTTCATTTATTATTTTCAGGCGCTTGTATATTTGCAACGACGCTGTCCGACCATGAAACGGCCGCTGAAAAATGTGAAGAAGATGAAGAGGGCTTTGATGGATGTTCAGAATATTTGTATAGTAAGTATAAAACGTTTTAATATTGCGTCATTTCTCTTTGAAGTTACTGTTTGACTTAGTAACCTTATCACGTATATGAGGTTTTATATATTTTTAAAATTTACAGATATTTGAAATTATTTGATGTTAAACATTAGTTATATGTTAAAACTATGCACTTCTTAAAAAGTGTTTTGCAGCTAATATTACCATTATTTACGAAATTAGATGTAACACAGTTTAAAATCATATTTTCAAAGTTACAATCAAACTATAGTTAGGTCAGGTAGAATAAAAGTCAACTGAGTATACGGGATAGTCTCAAGATTTTAAAATCAATCAAAAAATAAATTGAAAATTTATTCCTAAATTCTAATCGAACACAATATTTCAGGTGTCCAAGAGAAGCTAGGCATAATGAACAACGGTCTAGTTTACGCCGTGTTCTCATACGCGGCCTCGCGGTCCGATGAGCTCTCGTTTGAGACGGGCGCGAGGCTGCAGGTACTGAGGAAGGGTGACGACAATGAACGGGAGTGGTGGTGGTGCCGAGACGACAGCGGCCAGGAGGGTTATGTGCCTAGGAACTTGCTTGGGGTGAGTCTTTGATATATACTTAATGAATGTATCAGTAATACGTATAGATTGCAGACCTCTTAAAATCATACTGGTTCAGTGTTAAAAGCAGTTCGTAATAATCTTTCTGATCGGGTAGTTGACGTGATATTATTGACATATCATTGTAAAATTGTGATTTCTTATTCGTCGTACTTAGTAACATCTACAGGTAGAGAAGTCTATAACTCTCCCACCATCGGCTTTTTAAATTTGAATGGAGAACCATTTTGAGATGGTCACCACAAGAATTTGGTCAATGTTCGATTAATGATAATAATTAATACGATTAAAAAATATTTGTAGTGATTTTTTAGTAAACTTATCGTATTTAACTTATATCTTATGCTTTATTTTGATGTTGTAATAATTTCCTATTGATGTTTATTTTAAACGCTATTAATTATTTTGTTTCAGTTATATCCAAGAGTAACCACACAGCAGGAATGAAGATTACCTATAATAAGGCTTAATTTTTGACCTAATCAAGTTGTAAATACTGTTAGCGACTCTTATTTTTTGTGTATTTATATCACTGTAATCTAAAAATATAGATATTGTATACAATTTTATCAGATCTAATATTTTGTAAATATTTAATAGTAGCTAAAAACGAATGAGATTATATTGTACATTTTATAAATAAACTATGTGAGTCATCATTTTAATTGGTAAAGTTTGTATAATTATTAGTATGTCTGCAAATATTGTGAAATATTACACATACATTGACAATACAAAATAATAACTATTATGAAAGAAAACATTTAGTTTTATTCCTAACAAGCAGTCTTTGTATTCACCCATTAAAAAAAGAACGTTCCATTCTTTTTTTATAGGAACGCAACTTTAAATTATGATAACTTGTGATAAATGTATTTTAATCGAATAAAGATCTTCTGTGTATTTGAAACCGCAGCAAACTAAACCTACTGAATTCAATATTATTAATTTCAAAGGCACAAATATACAGACAGATAAAAATCTAAAATATCTATAAATTTCTCTTATTACTTATTCTCTGGCTCCTAAATAATCTTTTTTGCAAATATAAGCAACGGCTAAAAATACAAAAAAGTAAGTCGGCGATTCACACACGGCAGACGTGACATTTAATAATCTATACATATAAATAACATTGAAGTGTCTGTTTGTAATATCAAAATAGCAGTTTTTTTATCAAACACATACGATACTGATAACAAAACCCTAATTACTAATTTTTTTGTCTGTTTGTCTGTCGGTTTGTCTGTCTGTTTGTTCTGGATATTCTCTGAAAGCGCTAAACTGATTTTGACGGGACTTTTACTGATAGATAGCTGATGTCATAAGGCGTAACTTAGGCTGCTTTTATTTTAGAAAATGTTATTAGGGTTCCACACAAAAAATTAAAACCTAAGAAACCGCGCACGCTCTACGCGCATGCAGCCACCGATACTACCGCTAATGTTAGTTGCTATCTGTCCACTCTGAAAAAATGCTATAATGTTAAAATTGTATAAGGTCGAAAATTTCGGATATACGTAACTATGTCAAGTTACATATTTTAAACGCGGGTAGTACTGCGGGGCTCAGCTAGTATTAATTAAAAATATTTCCAAGCACAAGGGTATTAAGACAAGCTTTTTCAAAAATCGATTAATTGATCACTGCAGTCCATATTCTGACATTTTATGTAGCGCATATCAAACTTGAGTTCTCATACAAGCTACGCAGTAAAATCGTTAGCGTGATTCAGAAGGAATACATCGCCATCTAGTTGTAGTGCTGACAACTGCTTTTATAGCGTTTTTGTTTCATCGGGTTTCAAATCACAACAATTGTAAAGAATATCATACCACTTTAATAATGTTTCCGAAGACACGCGGAACTTGTATTTTTATAATATCTGTGTATACTACTATAATACTATGGAGTTCTTTACCTAACAAGAAGTGGGTAAAGTCACACATAAAAGTAATAAAACAACAGATTACCCAAGAAGAACTTTATTTTTACTGATTGCGGTGCATAATTTTGCTACATCTAATTTATTAAATTATATGGTGAGTAAATTTTTAAACCTCAAAATCTTGGTACATTTGGTTCAGTAGAGACAGGTACGACCAAGAGGTACTTAAGATCTGAAACATACATAGGGATATGATAGAATATAGAGGTGCATACGTATATATAATAATTCTACCAATGGAAAAAAAAAACAATAATTACCTTGGAAAAATTTGCCAGTGTAAGATCAGAAAATCCTAAAGCAGTCAAATAACAAGGTTTCTGAGCCCTGAAATAAAGTATTTTATGTACATTTTAATATTCTGTCTGTATTTTAGGGTTCCGTACCCAAAGGGAAAAACCCTAAAATAACCCTATTTAACTAAGACTCCGCTGTCAGTCTCTCCGTCACCAGGCTGTATCTCATGAACAGTGATCGCTAGACAGTTGAGATTTTTAAACATAATGTATTTCTCTAGCCGCTTTATAGCGGCAACAAGTAAACAGGATAAAAATATATTTACCGGAGCCTCCCATACAAAAAAACGTGATTTTTTTGCCGTTCTTTATAGTTAATGGTACGGAATAATTCTCGCGAGTCCGACTCGTTTTGGCCGGTTTTCTAACTCTCAATTTTCTGTTATCAAATACTTACTCATTTCTAAATTACTTGAATATGTGCTTACTGAAAACCATAACCGACCTGTTCATAATAATCACGATGTATTTCCGAAGTTTGACGTCTTTAGTATACCACACACTTCTATAAGCTGCCTCAGATATGCCAAAACTCTGAAAATATTTGTACAAAAATAATAATAATCGCTTCCTTAGCTTAGTTAGCTTTCAATGAGTGACAAAACATATGCTTGCTGTAAAGCCTAAATGTTTGAAAACCCTTACCTACAAATGCCTACATAAAGATACATACATACTTAGATATGAAATTGTAGTAAGTATTCTTAATTTAATTAAATTAATTTCAGGTTTGTTCCGTCCTTCTCTATTTTAGTTTCTCCGCGTACCTATCTACTTAAGTGCAGTTGCTCTATTTATGTTGCGAAACTCCGTTAGAAGTCAAATCCTAAAGATAAAACGAAAAGATAAACCCAATAATAAAACGTGAATGTTTTTTAAAATAAAATCGAAACCAGCATGTAGTTCATTTGATGGTGAGTGATAACTGGAGCAGATGGACATTTGTAACCAACTCCACATAGAACTGGGGTTCTACCTGAAGTTAAACAGATGCATTGCCACTTATGAGGACTATGATGGTCACCTTGAACTTAAGTCAGCTGGCATCCACACCCATCCAAACAAACGCATGGACTGCTTCACTCTAGAAATAATTGTGATAGTGTTACCTCCCGTGGTGTGAAACTGTACTGGTTCTATTACCTTGAGATTTTTTTTAATATATGGTAAACGCTCCGTATTCGCGGGGGTGAGTTTCTGCCATGTGCGGAGAATACAGAAGTAAAGCTCCTTATTCGCGGGGGTTACGTTCCACCGCGCAGCACTCAATAAAGCTGACGCCGCGAATTATGGCCACTAATACAAGATTTATTTAAACCGCGAATACGGACAACCGTGAATGCGGAAATCGTGAAAATAAGGAACTTTGACTGTAAAGAGAATATAGATAATACTCGTACCGTATCAGCTAAAAGTTGTCCCGGCCAACAAAGATTCCAGATGGCTAACATGATACCAGTTACAGCTGTTAAATTCTTTAATAGCATTCCATCTGCGATCTGAAAGCATAACTACAGTAAGTATAGTTATTTAGTAAATACATAACATACTTTTAGCGAGAAATTATTACCGACGTAATTCACATTTATAAGTTACGAACCACTGTGAGGAAACCGAAACAGCAAATAACAACTGATGAGAATGAAACTTGTACAAATATCAGCAATCCAAAAATATTATTTAGTTCATCCGCTTGTCTGAAATATAAAAAAAAATATATGAGTAACTTGTAATGATTGGATGCTACAGTAGGTATTTTTATTTATCGAAAAGCACGGTAGTGCTTTATCAAATACTTTCTGGCAACGCGCTAGGGTATATTAAAATAGCACTTCGGCGTATTTTATTTATTACTAGCTGCGCCCCACGGTTTCACCCGCGTATTAGTTACTACAAAGAAAACT
>MOOZ01000543.1:276029-299279 GCA_002930495.1 Cecropterus lyciades | reverse complement strand
CAGACAGACAGACAAAAATTTTGGTAATTGCTATTTTGTTATCAGTATTGTATATACTTCCATATGCATTTGGTAAAAAGCTGTTTTTTTTTTGATATTACAAACAGACATTTCAATTTTATTTATATGTATAGATAACATAATAATAATACACTCACATTCTGGCAGCTTCCTTTACTAAATCTTTAACGGAGAGGTCAGCAAGTTTAAGCTTTTCTATTTCAGTCTTTGCTGCCTGCTTGGCTTTACCCACTGCGCACCCAAAGTATGACTGGAAATATCAAATACAGTATAAATAAATATAAGAAAATGATCTTATTGACTGAATTGACTCTATTGTACTAGCTTTGGTTGTTTAGGCTTTGCAATAATTAGTCAAAATGAGCATTTTTCACTTTAAAAATAATAAGATAAAATGTTTTTAATTATTTTTTTAGGTCCTTAACATGGTTTAACTTGAAATTTAATTTTGTATCATACTGTTAAGAATTATTGTGATTTTTAATTAAATTTTTCATGCCACACCCGAGCCCTTGAACTGATGTTATATTAGCTGTATGACATGACTTTAAATTGTAACAAGTTTTGATAGATAGACTTTGATAGATGGATGTATGAATAAAATAAAGACTAATTGTTACCTCAACATATATGTAATTTAATTTACCTGAATATAATAGTTTTACTCTGATACAATTTCAAATGCACAGAGGAACTCAGACAATAATTAAAAAAATGGAAACATCTATTTTCACTCCTTCATATTATTTTTTTTTGACGTTACTAAGTGCAATATGTTAAATGAAATACTTACAAATGAAACTCCACTAGGATCAAGCATGTACATCTGAGGTCCATCATGTTCTGACCAGGTTCCCATGACAACAGAGCAGCCATATGGACGGACAGCACTGTACAGTGTGTATGCGTGCATATACATAGATACACGCTCGTTTAAATATTTAAGTGGCACTGGGATGCCATACTGCGATCTGTAGTTTGATGCTTCAGAGCGAGCTGTCTCAACTATCTGCCTTGCATCTGAGATGAGACCTGCTACTGCCTGTAATAGAAAATATAGTCCTTGCATTAAATATGTTTCTATTTGACATTTACTTGCTTTTCAAGCATAGCTTTATATCAACATTTTGGGGCTCAAAGGACAAAGAACATTTATTGTAAAAATAATTTTAACTCTTTTTTTTCATATTGAAATATCAAACGAGCATGCAGTCCACCTGATGGTAAGTGGTGATTGCCACCCATGGACATTTGAAAGCAACTTCATATTGATCAAGACGATCACAAATGTGTTGCTACTCCTGAATACTAAGAAGGTTGAGTCATATATATTTGTGATGCAGAAACCACACCCTTTCACCGAAATGCAAGAATTGCTTCAGGTTAGAATGTTGGTGGTACTTCCCCGCTTGACCTACACTTGTTCTACTACTACAAATATACAACAAAATGAAAAGGTCCAATAGGCAAGAGCAATAGCATAGGCCTTCAAAGAAAAAGATGGGTGGATAGCAGGGGATGAAAACTACCAAAGAATGATTCGTATTGGAGAAGGCTTTCATCCAAAAGGGACTACACATCAACAACAAATAAATAGCACTCATAATTTTCTTTTAAATAACTACATTTAAATTATATATTGTTACTGTAACTTCTAAACGTGTATTCATTACACATGGACATTTGCGATCCACCCCAAACAGGAAATAAATCATGTCTGAAAATGACAACAAATAAGAAGAAATAAGTTCTTATATCTATAAGTTCCTACCTAGAAGAGCTATTAATGCCGCATTTACCCTTACTATACCCTCAAGAGAAAATAGTGGCGCTAAATTGCTGTTATAAAGGGGAAATACGGACTCTTGCATTGAACAACAAAGTATTCCAGCGTGTTTTCATTTATAATAGAAGATGTAAACAATTAATGCAGAAGCGCCGTCACCAAACAGATCTAACATAGTGTATTCCAGGTTTTATCCTAGGCCAGACAAATATCTGTAAAATGAATTTAGTTTAATGGAGTTGGTCTGGAAGTTTTTGTATTTATCTTTGTGTGTCGATGGCACTTACAATAAAGGAATAAAATCTAGTGGAGGGCTATAAGTCTTCAAAGAATTATAATTTTCTGGGTACCTAATTCCTATAATAAAACAGGTGGCTGTTCTGGTACCTACTAAAGATTCTCCATGAACTTGCCTCCTTAATAAACATATTAGGTGTAACCTTTCTAATAATTCGGTCATTTAATATCTTACCATTCCAACATGTTCGTCAACGTGAAATATCCTTTTATTAGCACCGGGCTCATACAACTTCGATGTTACGAGTTTTTCAACTGCAAAAACAACTCCGTCCTTTCCTCGCAAACCGATGACAGTTCCAGAGTTTTCGACAGCTTTTCCCGCATATTCTACTTGGAATACCCGTCCATCAGGCGAGAATTGGGAAGCGGAGAGATCATACTGAAATACATCAATGACGGTAAATGAATAAGCATATTTGAAGTATTATAACCTCACAATACTGTGAACGCTGTTTAAATACCTGAATAATATATAATGGGCTATAAAACTCCCATATTATTGTATTTAAAGCATAAATTAGAAGGATTTTGTTTAAAATCTATACAAAATGTACAGTAACTGAACAAAGTTATCCCGGTATAGTAAAATATTTAAATACTTACACCTGTTCCGATTGAACTCATTTTAGGATTGGATTATAATAATCTTAATTATATATTTAAGTAAACGCACAACATATACTTTCAATTATTGACTCGTTTATTTTATTATTTCCAAATGATACCTAGTGAATCGCTTGAGTATAATAAAATGACGATGACAAGCAACTCGAAACTTTACACAGATCATTAAAATATCCACAGACTACTTACGTCGCGAGTCGCTTGTCATAATAATGTGACATGTGTGTTATTTACATTTTAAATGATATCTTCAGTTTTACTCCATTTTGTTCATTAGGAATCTAAATAAAATTGAAAGTTTATTTTTCATCATCCAACTTTAAAACAATTATTAAAACATTAAATAATAACGTTTAGTATTAAAATGCTTCGTAAGATGGCATTGTGATCGAGTTTGTTGTGCCCGAGACTTAAAGTTTGAAACCGTAACGTTATAGTTCAACGTGCTTATACTAGATGGCGTAATTACACATTTAAATTACTACAAGAATATTGCAAACTATAATTTAAATTTTATTGAAATGTCACTTTAAAACTACATATAAGGTACCTTCCTCATTGATAATGTGGCGAATTATAAGTAAATACATATGAAGCATACCAATTTAACAATAATAATGGAAACGACCGTTTTAAATTGTTATAGTGCGGCGGTGTCACCTTTAAACAGTGATGGGGCTATTGGCTGCTACCAGGTTAGCACGTCAACGCAACATACCCAAGAGTATAAGGTATGTGTAAATTACCTAAACTGAATAGTTTTACTATTTTATGTTTTCAGTTTATGTCAAAATATGTTTCTTTTTTTAATCAATGAAATCAATGTGTAATGCTACAAAAGCTAATGACTTACAACAGAAGTAATAAGTTATCATCAGCCTAGTATAGATAGCATTAATTAATTTTATCCTCTTCATTGTTAGTACACATTCTCTCACGACTCAGAGATAATCATGTCATCATCAGTATTGTTCGACTCATCATTCAAGAATTTGACGAATTTTGATGAAATAAATAAACTTAATGTGACATTCTACTCCCAAATGAAACCATATTCGCTCGCGCCGTCTTTACCGCAGGCATTGCAATAAGACTAGTTGCAATCTGGCACCCGCGAACATGTGAGCAGTTTCGCCGAATTTTGAGCTGCTGAATATTCTGTAATTGATCTTCAGCACAATCGCTATTCGTGGCATCTATAGCAAAAATCACACAAGGATAACCCGTTATGCCCCTTCTATGTGATTTACACTCTATATCATTTTTGTATACGTGCGTGTACATATATACGTGCGAACATTGAGATTTGAGCAGACGAACTTCATAAGAATTATACTGTCTAATGGGACAGTATAATTCTTACAATTTCTTACAATTTGGGTATTGGACAGATTTAGGGAAGTACCTAAAAGAATTGTCTGTCGTATGACTCGTCTACAATGGGCTTCCGGAGTTGCGGGTGGCACGAATGGGAGCTCAAGCTAAGTGATCCCGGGAAGGACGGCGGTATGTGTGACCGCATACCGTCGTAAAGGTGTGGTCCGCTGGGCACCTGGGTGGAATCCGATGGGGTAACGCGCTCAGAGGACGCTGGTTACGGCTGGTTACGTTGGAGATCCCTTAGTTCTCTTTACAGCGCCGAGGACGGCCAGCGGGTGGTTTTAGTTAAGTAAAATTCCACATAGTCCAGCGTAGCTCCCACGGCGTTGGGAGGCTTTTGAAAGTTTTCTCATCAAAATGAAAAAAAAGAAGTGCGTACGTACAAAATACACATGTCAGAAGTGAAACATGTAAAGTTCTAATATTTAACTACTAAATAAATACATCAACCAATAGAGTGTATTTTTTCTCGATCTCTTTTTCTCTCTCGCTCTTTCCCTCCTCTCGCTCCATGGCTATGTGCTTCATGCTACGTTCGCACTTTCTCACTCTCTCTTAATCGGTCTCTCCCTTTTCTTGGAGAAAAACGTCCCACATTTTCGCGTGGGTGCATCCAAAGTTTCTGTTGAATTAAATTTTTAAATGTCTTACAACCGAAAGACTTATTTTGTGAAGACAAGTACTTATTACTACGTACCTAATGGTATATAGCCTAATGGTATATATGATATATGGTATATACCTATTCATTGTAGCAATAGCGGAACATAGAAGATAGAATGTCACTGGGTATTTTTACATGAACACAACAAACAGCTTCTAAGATTTTTTTTATTTTTCCATTTAGTACCTATGAATTCACCAACTTCGTCTTAAAAATCTTACTCCAAAATAAGCTTCAGCATTATCATGTGGGCGTAATTTACCTGTATTGAATATTTACATATATATATTGTATACATATAAAAGAAAGTGCTAAGCCATTTCCCGCGCAAGTAGCAGATTACCATGTCAAAAGAATTTACGACCGTACCCCTGTTTACACGTTTTTGCCACCCGCCATAAACGCCGAAAACCTACGAGAACTTTATTATCGCGATCCATACGATGCTTGAGGGGCTAAAAGTCTCTTGTCAGGAAACCCTTCCCAGTTTGCTGAAGGTGACTTTATGTGCTGGATATTTTAACAGCCTTTGAAGGTGACGTAAGTTTCGGCCTATACTTGCGTATCTACTTGTTTTTATCGTCTAAAGTTTTCCTTACCAAACATGTTATTCTGGTTTTCTTGCCTTTGCGCCGAAAAAGCGAAATATTATCAAGCGAAATAATACATTCTCATCATTATTACAATTCGTTATTATCACACTTTATTTTTTCCATTTCAGTGCAAGATTGTGAGTGCATGTTTGAGTGTTTGTATGTGTGTGTGTATATGTGCGCGCGCGAACGCGTGTGTGTGTGTGTTTTTGAGTACTTGTATGTGTTTGTGTGCGCGTGTTTTTTTGGTAAGTTTATGATGAACAACAACTATATTCTATTAAAGAACCCAAGTCCCACGCATTTTAATTTACTAATAGTTTTGAGTAAATATTATTTTAAGAGGAATTTAAATTTACCAAATGCGTTTGCGCTAGTAATGTTTTCTGGCAACTCATTATACATTTTTGCCTCTTCGTATGTTATGCTGGATCTGCCATAATTTGTGCGGATTTGGAGCAACTACAGTGAGTTCGTTTGCTTCCTACGTTTGGTAATATGACAGGCAGTTTTGAGGTTACAATTTAGCTGGGACTTTAGGCTTTTTGTTAAGATTTTCCTTACAAGCATACATGTCTTAAACTTATATAATTGTTTTATGTTAAACAGTTTTGTCTTTTTATATTTTATCATTATTAAAAGTACATATAGGTACGATTCATTCCATCTCATCACTTTTGCAAGTATTTGCAAAAACGCATTTTACTAGGCCCATCGAAAGCAATATTGCATCTATTTTTAGCATTTCATTTTGTTTCGGGAACCTCTTAAACGCTTCGATTGTTTGTCTCGAGCGGATAATTACTAACGTTCCCGTATATTCCACTATCTACAAAATGTAAGTAAACACAGCAAGTAAACTCTTGAAAGGGTTCGGGCGTTTCGAGTGGAGGAATAAAACAAAATGAGCTTTGCTATTGATCTAAGGGTGGGTGCAGCTTATGCTTAGTGATCCTTGGAATACAAATGTCTGGATGTTTGTGCTATCAAACATTTCCATTATCGGTATTGAGTTTTTTTAGAATGAAACCTGTGCAGAAATTTGAATACAGTCTGCTTTTAAAATCGAAGTCAACAGCCGTACAGCTGTGTTATATATTATCTGGGTGTTTAACCTCTATTGTCGTTAATATGACCACAATAATATATAATTAGCCATCAATAATTAAAAGTAACATATAACAACAAAGATCTACCTGGGATGACTGATATGTCTAAAAGAAAAGAGAAATTGGATAACTCTCTTGTCGTGTTTTCTATTTTAGATACATTTTGCTCTTAAAATGATGGACTGACATCAAAAGAATAACATTGTTTGGAGTAACCTTGTATCGCAGTCTGGAATATAAATCTTTGGGTATGTTTTCGTACGGACCGTGGGCCGACATTAAGTAAATATTCCTGTAATTGCGTTGTCTAAAAAATGCGAAGATAAATTTTTGGTCGCGAGCCGAGGCCCGCATACGAAATGAGTAGCGCTGGGATTATTATTTGCGTAGCTGACATCCTAATTAACGTGACTTTCATTTTTTCTTTGTCCGCGTAGAGGAATTATCCTCATTCGAATAATGGACTAACATCGCGACCCTACAAGAAATTGTAAGAAGACGCTCCTTATTCCACCCTGCGAGTAATTAGGCTCGGAAAATTAGAAGAAATTTCTGCACTTAAGTTTTCTGGATTCTCAGAGGAGACAAAGACGGGGAAGGTGATAATTTTGAAACAAATTCAAAGCTCAAAGCACAATTAAAATGCTTGAATGTCAAAAGGCAAAGCCGGACAAAGTTTATGAAGTTTAGGAATTAAAAGGTCGCCTCTTATTTGCTTGAAACGTTTTAAGTTTTACCTGATTTAAGAGCTTTAAGTTTAGCTACTTAAATAACTTTTAACATACTTACCAACATTTATTTTTATACAAGAAGTATTTTTCATTTGTTGTTTAGAAATGGCATTTTATTTAGGGAGTTAGAAAAGAATTTTATTACTCAACATAAATTATTTATAAATAAAAAATTTCAGCAACATATTATTACTGATTGCAGTGCCTATTATTGCCAATCAATAGATATATTATGGAGCAGTGTCGAGCTTCAATTGGATTGAGTTTGAGCCAAGTTGCTTGCCTTTATGAAATATTCCATTCATTCGACAAGGCGCACTTGCCACAATTTGCAGCGAATAGCTATTATTGCCCGTAGACTTCGGCAAGATTGAACTGAAATATTTTGTTATAGAATATAGATAGTGAGAAGGTAAAGTAAAATAGTTCTAAAATGAAATAGAAGTTTACTTCTAAGTAGCCACAACAAGTCGTTGATGTATCGTACTTATTAATGCCGTACACCTTTCATTGTTGATCATTGTTGATTGTTGTCATTATAAAACATCACGGTGGTCATCTTTCTATCAGTAAAATTTCACTTTACAAAAATCGAGAATAAAATAACTCTAAGAAATGTAGGATTCGTGAAAATGTTTCTTTTCAACGTAGAGGTGATTTTTTGACCTTGAACACAAATAATTTCTTCTTTCTTTCTTCTAGTTATACGACATTATAATACTTTCATTTTGAATTCTTTGCATATTACTGAGCTATGAGTAATCATATTATATTATAGTATTAGTAATAATACTCATGTACAAACTTTGAGTTGAAACTATTTTAGATAAAATAGCCACGTCTAAGTCGTAACGTTGCTGTGATTTTTCAGTCAGACTTTTTCTATCCACATATTACAGAAAGATATAAAACTAGACTCTAAATATATTATACGAACCGAAATTGAATCTAGCAGAGGCCATAAAATTTTATATAAGCATTCCCGTACATTGTGGACAAAAGAGGTAATAAGAATAATCTATGTGTCATGAAATGCGGACTTTTCTTTTCATTACTCTCTTCAGTTCGGAATGGGGCAATTTAAGTTCCGGGAATTTTAATTTTTTATTCCTATCGTAAAAATACTTTACGGATTGCAAACTGCGAACGTAAACTAATTTTATTAATTAAACGAACTTCACTGAACGCGTGAACAACTATGCACGGTTTTTTCATTTGTTTTGCATAAACTCAAATATTTTCGGGGCGGGAATTTAGTTTTAATTACTCCTACTAAAACTCTGTGTCTCTTTGAGGACATATCCAAATAGATTTCGTAGTTTTCAAAATGATGGTAGTTATTTTGAAATTCCAGCTGTGTCTAAAAAATGTTGTACCTATATAATACATGAATAATAATAATAATAGTTGTAGAATATAAAACAAAAATATATATTTAGCTAGTAATGTAAAATGAAAACGAAACGAAATCTAAAATGAAAATTATGTAAAATTTTAAGCATTAGGTAAAGCTACAATCATAAAATTTAGAAAAAGCTTCATTTTATAATTTGACACCTAAAAACGCTAACAATACATGTTTTAATATTTATGAAGATTTGTACTTACCATTGTTTATTTATGAAGAAAATTTATGAAGTATTTTCTTATTTGTTTCCATTTAGATTCTATCGTGCCTATAAGCTTTGGCGCAGAATGTTATTACCATCGGAATAAAATTTGGGATATTGCAATGCTTGCTTCGAAGCAGGCTTACCGTAGCCGGTTATTAGCTTGTGCCCGAATTTCCGGATATCCACGGACTTTTCTGATAAATAGATATCTAAATTGCCTGTGTCTAAATAAAAATGACAAGTGTAATTTACAATTGTATTTGTGGAAAGATCAAGTTCACTGTAAATCGTGGTAAGCCATGTTCCTTTGATCTCTCTTATTCTAAGAGACCATAATTTGATGATTTTCTGATCCTTCTAAATTTAAAATTCGTTTTCTTAGACCACGTAGTCTTAGACCAAGTTAAAGAAAAGTCGTTGTGAACATCAATTACAGGTTTATCATTTACATTGACAGCCTTAACCAAGATGACAAGCACGGCAATTTAAGGCAGAAATATAAATATCTAGTACCACAGGGATGTAATATTTTACAAGATTGCAGGAATCTTGTACAATATTACATCCTTGTGGTGTTTACAATATAAATTATTCAAGTTATCCTTTTTCTCATAACTGCATAACAAAACTATCATGTCAGTAATGTAAATAAATGCAATTTCGCTAAAAGGCTTACGATCATGTTTACGCGCAATTTAACGTACGAACGCAATAAAATATCCATTAATTTCGAAGATGGCCATTTTCCACCACATTGAGCTACGAGACGTTTAGATTTTTAGGGCGGAATTTACTCGTACATGTTATATACATATATTTTGCATGTCACACTTCCTGATGGGGCATGCTGTCTTGTACATGGTAATGCTTTTAAAATATGATTTGAATACTTTTATGCAATTATATATTGGAAATAAAACAATATAAATGATATAGCAACTTGTAACAGTATGCGACTCTCTATGTGGCCATAAAATTGTATAATACACTACATTGTCAATTAAATGAAATAAAAATATCACATACGTATGTTACAAAATATATATATATATATTAATAAAAATGCTACATTTCCGACGAATTCCTTAATGATAATTTGAAAATATAGACATACAAAAATATACAAAGAAATAACTCTACTCTCCTAAGACTTCTATTGTTAATGACGAATACGTTACTGACATAAATTAAGAAAGCCTTAACCGGCATATTCAAGTTAGATGCCAGGCAAAATGGTTAAAACCGTTTTATGTAAGACAAACTATTGTAATATAAAAATTGACTAAATAAAGATTGTGATGATTATTATAAAGATAATACAGCGGTAGAACTTTTTAAGGTATGGTAACGCACCGCCGTTACTCTTGATTTACCTTGAAACAGAATAGCGTTTATATACATTCAAATTATATTATACGTGAAAATATTTTTTTTTACGATAAAAGCATAATGTCATAATCATCACTATTTAAGGCAAACATGTGTGGCTTTGAGGTTTTAAACGTTGTAATCATGGTTTTTGGTAGGCTTATCACAGAAAAATAAGCGATTAAACAAAAGTGTTTGACAACTGCTAATGGCAACGATGACTTGTCCTGAAAATATGTTTTAGATAATTTAATTTAATTTACATTACATTTATAGATCGACATATTATGCGTAGATATAAGACGTGACTTAATAAAAGATAGGTACATATTGAAATGTAAAATTTTGCACAACATTTATCAGGCGAAATATATTCTTTACATGAAATAGCTGTTAGTATTATCAAAATATGTAATGACCGAATTTAATTCGGTTAAGTAACGGACATGTAGGCTATCTTGTTGGTAGATGTAACATAAATAATATGTACCTAAATGAAATATAGCCGGAAACACTCAAGAAGAGTACTCTTGTACAAAACTAATATCTGTGTTTGCCAAGCAGTTCGCATTTGGAGAATTGGGGTGACACTATACGCAATAGAACTAATAGAAAGGACGTCATCTATTTAAAAACTTTATAATATTATATAATATTTCTATAGTAACTTATTATGACTTATGTGTTTTAGTGGTAATTTAAATTGTAAGTGTTTTTATAAAATAGTACATGATGTTGAAAAATAATAAAATTTTAGAAGGTCCTAATAATTACCAACGAAAATATTTTTTAAAGTATATTTAGATTGTTCTTATAAACAACGTAATATATTCTAATTTAAGTTACCACAGGTTTAGTAGAAAAGATATAACATAATGAAGTCGAAGTTAATGTTATATTTTGAAATGAAAAATTGAAAGAGCTCTGCGTTGAACACAAATATAAACTTCATATGAATTTATGCAACTAAATTAGATTTTGCTAGCTCGTGTGTACAAATGGAATATCTTCGTCTTCGAAGGGGCACAATACGCGCTTATCAGGACTATTCAGGACGGCAGAGCGATGTTAAATACACAGAGGTTGTAATATAATAGGTTCAGATGTTTGTAATGTTGCAAGTTTGTTTAATTTAAAGTTTTGCGCGTTTAAACGGAGAAGGGTGATTATTTGGTCCCGGTTAAAATTCATGGTCATGAAGTATATATTTATTAAAATACTGCGACTACTTAAAAATATTTTAAGTTAACTCACATGGCTCTATCATTTTAGTCCGATGTGACCACTAAGGTTACATCCGACTAATATGATAGAGTTTAGAATTCGATTCAAAGATTAGACTACATAGTAAAATTTAATTCATTTTCTTTATATAATACACGTGATTTAGTCTACATTAAAATTAACCTATTATTTACCACGTAACTTCTGAACAATATGTGACTACGCTGAATTACACTACACTTCAATTCTAATATGAATACTCAGTTTCATTCGCCAAGTGCTTCATAATAAGAACATTGTTCATAACGTGACAGTAAATACAATGCAATGAATAAATTCAGCAGTACAAAATTCAATGCTTAAGTATTTAAAATATAACTCAGTACTTTAGCGGATCAAAAGCAGCTTTAGAGAGCCGGTACATTAAAAACAAAATATGACGCGAAAATCTCAAAGAAATCCGTCTATCCGAGAATAAGAATCGCGATAAAGTTTTTAGAGTGAATCCGGAACGATTCAATCTTGAGCTTTATTTAAACGGAAGGTAGCGCATTGAACTATGGGGAAATGCCTCAATAGTGGCAAATGAGGCACGCTCGACGCTAGCAGTTTTAAGAAAATTTCTTTAAAGAAGCTTTAACTCAGCGTCTTTAGAAAATGCACCCGGATTTACTTTTAATGAGTTTCGAGGGTTCAACTTGGGGTTTACTTTGTAAATGAATGGTGAAGTTAGTCCTCCGAGCCCGCGCTCGAATTATCCTTTACTATATCTCTGTTTTTCTTTATAATCTACTCTGTACCTTGGCTGCTATATTCTATTATTGCAAATAAGAAAGTAAGACTGCTAAAATGTTGGCTTATAATACTGTCCATCTTCAAAAGGTACTGAGTGCCAAGAGAGAGTCACCGAGTTATATGGAATTGTTACCCGTAAAAACGGCCACAGAAGATTGGCTGTCCTCAGCATCATGTACAGGCGGTAGCTTACACTTTTGAAGCTCAATTTTTTCATACTAAACATAGACAGAAACTATGACAGATATGACAGAAACTATACTATATTATATTGAAAAATAAGCGGGGCAAATTTATTTTCAACGTGGCCGAGACCGAAGAGGTACCATCGCAACCTATCTCTAGAGTGAAGTGTTTCGGTGGAAAGGCGTGATAGCCGGCATACCTTCATACGAGGCAACGCAACTTTGATTGATGTCAGGTATAACTCCTGTTTTATATGAAGTTGCTTAGTGATGTTCATGGACGCCAGTGACTACTTGCCATCAGGAGCACTGACGCTCGTTTGCTTCTTTAATCTTATTAAAAATGTATAAATAATAAAACGAGGTAGGTAACACAATGCATAACTGAGGTATTAACGTAAATTACTCACTACATGTTTAAATGACTAGATATATACTGTATTTTGCTGCGATATTGTTACTGAGATAAGACGAAGTGAGTAATTCTACTTAATTAGGGGGAGTGCGAAAATGTCTATTTAAATTGTACTGACGCTGTAACTAAATAACTTAGAACGGATTAGGAGTGACTATCATCTACATTACATTATCTATTTACGGCGGTAATAAAATTAAATTAAAATTTAAAATCCCCCAGCGCTAGAAAGATAATTGAGCAAACAGTTAAAAAGTAAAAAATAATATTTATAGATGAGCCATCAAATTCATCGACTTATGCCTATATTTTAATTGGTATCTTATATGGTAATGTTTTGTTGAGATATTTGCCTAGACTTGTAAGATAAGACATTTCTTAGAATATACATAATATCCAATATAAGGTGATGTGATGTATATGATGAGATGCTATATTTGGTATGTGATTAATATTTAACATTTCACCTACCATATCAATGTGACCGATTCGATGGAATGGACAGTTTTTATAATGTACACGTCAATTCTTTCAGTTGATATGCTACTTGGGTATATTTGACAATTTTCGATTATTGGCCCCCTATACATCGTTGATCGATCCGGTGCTGATTAAACATGTGTAATTGTAATATACACGTCATTCCTTTTTATTTGATACCCCACTTGGGTATATTTTATAATATTCTATTACTCATCCCCACTATCACCATCATGCCCTAGTAAATGCGTGAACCGATACTCACAAAACATATTTAATTTCAATATACACGTCATGCCCTTTCATTTGATAACCCCAATTGAGTATATCTAACAGTATTCGATTATTTATCCCCCCTTTACCACACATACCTAGTAAATGGCTCAACCAAGTATGATGAAACATATTTAATTATAGCATACTCGTCGTGCCCTTTCATTTGATACCGCACATGAATACATTTGATAATATCTGGGGACACGGCAGTACCCCGCCAAGTCGAGCAAAAAAGCGGCACGGCCGTTATCATCCTTTTCTCGACGCAATTCAGGTCCTTTTCGGCCCCCCTATAACTTCGTTGTGGATAAAATCAGAAGCCTGTATTTTCAGTTACAAAACAGGTATTGTGTAAACATGGTATATTTAAAATTTCATTCAATTTGAACCAGTAGTTTAAGAATGGTAACTTGTCAAACTTTCTTAATTTTGTCACTGACTGACTGACTGACCGACCGATCATCAAAAATCCAAGGTACTTCTAGCATATATAGAACATTGAAATTTAGAATATAATTAGTGTTTAGTGTCTAAATCAAGGGAAAACCTAAAAATTTCATAATTTCTGTCCAGTTTTCTAGATACACCAACTGTGTGAATAACTTTGTAATTCTATACATTTATATGGGATTACAAAGTTATTTACGCAGTTAATTACAGCCTCTGAGAAAAACACATAGAGACAGGGAGTGAGCTTTGTGAAAAACTGTAGATTAAGCTCAAGAAGTAGTACCGCAAAAGAAAAATAGGAAAACTACCTACAAAAATAGGAAAAAATCATAAGACAGAGGCTTTAAAAAAATCGTTATTGATATTCTAGAAGTAAAAGGTACCAAAAAGGAAAAAGTAGGACTCTACAAAAAGACTTGAGATGCCATCAAAAACATCCTGTAAAAAAACCAAGTCTCGCAGCTAGTTTTTCTACCGTAATAAGTTGTGACATCCATGTAATAAACGAAGTCCGTTAATTTATTTAGTCCCTACTTAATGGACCTTTTGTATTAAGTTAAACATTCGAAATATTTTTTAATAATAGATCCACTTGGCCATCGCATGATTAGATTGTTTAGTATGTATCACACAGCACTACGGGCCAGCAACCTGGTTTTTCGCCAAAGTCCTTCCGAATTTTTTACAGGATGTTTTTGATGGCATTCAATTATTCCTCCCTACTTTTTACCACCATATCTAGTAACTGGCCTTACCGATTTTGATAAAATACGTCTAATTGTAATATAGACCTCATTCCCTTTTGTTTGATACTCTACTTGGTTATATTTGACAACATTCAATTTTTCATCCTTACTTTAACCTCCTATATGTAGTAAACGACTGAACCAATTTTGATAAAACATATCTAAGTGTGAGTTATTTATTATGCCCTTCATTTAATACCCCACATGTCAAAATTTAACAATATTTTATTTTTCAGCGCTATTTCACCTTCAAATACAGTAAATTGCTAAACTAGCACCCGGAAACCTTCTTTCTAACAAAAAAAAACCGCATCCCAATCGGTGCATCCGTTTGGGAACTACGTGTCTATTGAGACACACAGACAGATAGACAGACAGACAAACAGACAGACAGACATAGCAGTCAAACTTATAACTTCACTTTTTTGCTTCGGAGATTAAAAAGAGAGTTTTCCTTTAATTTACATCGTAAGTATAGGATATCACATCTAGAGCAACTATTTGCTCACGTCTTCAATAGTTTGTATTAGGTTTAGCTTCAATATACTCTGTTGAATATTTTTAGGTGCTTCCGAAATGTTTTTGTTGCTGTAAAGCGCAAGTCACTTAAATACTTTAGTTTTTTTCCAGAAAGAGTAATTAAAAAAGTCAAAGACAAATTTTTATTATCAGGTGGTTGAACCAGTGTAATTCGAACGGCGAGGTACCACCGCACCTATTATTAACGTGTAACAGTTCTTGCGTTTGGATGTAAGGGTGGTTGCCGGCTCACTTATATATGAGGAGACCACCTTATCGGAAGTAGTCAACTTGATCGACTTCAGATAGAGCCTCAGCTCTATATGAAGTTGATTACCGATTTCTCTGGACTGCTGAAACCACTTACCATCAGGTGTACTGCATGCTCGTTGACTATTTCAATCCGATAAACAAAAAAAGGCAATTTCTAAGTTTGGTCCTCAGGGGTAGCTACGCATCTGTGTGCTATTAATCTTATTTGTGTTGAGTCCATGGATGCCAGTGGCCACTTACCATCAGATGGACTGCATGCAAGTTGGCTACTTCTATATAAAAAAACGCAATATATCGTGTTGAAGCTTATAAAAACAAAATTTCAGATCTTAAAGGGTAAACCCCATTACTTCTTCACCATCCATCACTGCGCCTACTCAATTGATGGCAACGTCAACACTTAACCCTTGTTACATAACTTTGTCTTACATGGAGAGCAATATATATTTACCTTTTTAACCGACTTCTTTAAAACGAAAGACGTAATCTTTTTGCCACGTATTCATTATTTTATAATATAATAGTATTTTCAATGTAATGTACACCGTAATCATCATTTTATAATACTATTTGCCGCTATAAAAAAAAAAAAACAATGTGATCGTGCTGATATATGAAGCATTGAATCAATTATTAATCATTTAAAATATTTATTTCATTTAATATAACCTGTATAATATTTTGTTTATATTGTAAGTTATATAAAATGTTGATATAAAACAATGATTTTAAAGTTACGGTTTATTGAATGCAGATTCATTTAAAATTGCCCTAAAAGAAATTTTTCGTTATGAAAGAGTGGCATGTAATCCTCCCATGTGAGAAGATTTATGCTCGCGTTCGGCCTCACGTACTCGCGTCAACGTGATGACTCCTGTCAATCTTAAAATTGTCTGTAACATGAAATTCTTCAGGGGACTGAATTTTATCTAGTAGATACTCTGGAAAAGTCGTGTCTAGTCTAGAGTGGTTTCATAGATTTTTGGTGGAATAACAGTTTTCTATTTCACTGATATTTATGTATCGTTATTTGAATCATAATCGTACGAATAGGAATTCATTTAAATTAGTATATATGAATAATTTGTAATTATTCAAAAAACTCAGTCTCACACTCTCAGTACCATTCCTACGTTGTTATGTTACAGACATACATTGTTATATGATTTTTATAACAAGCAGTACCAAAATATACTTATTGTAGTAAAATCTTTTTGTAGTACATTTCACTTGTGTATTTCTTCTGGCAACAGTTCCTTGCACTCAACTATGCCTACTAAATGTCCAAATGTTATGAGCAAGATTAGCATCTGATAAACTACAATATCTTACCCTCATGTAAAAACACCTATTAATACAAATAATCATATACCTAAGACAATAAATTTATTATCAAATCATTTGCAGACAAGACTAACGAATATTTGACAATGAAGCGTCTAATCATGTAAACAATTTCAATCAAATGATTATCCTCCTGACGTAGCTTCGTTATCGTTCTAGTAAAGATAATGAAATTCCTATAAACACACTTCAGAAGTTTTAATCGATTAGTCGAATCAGTCTCCTGTGATGTCTTATTTGAGCATGCACCGAGAGAACCGATACGACTCGTACGATACAATTCTATGTAAGCAACATAACTATAAATGAAAAACTATGGAACACGATAAGTAAATTTGAGTGACACACGGTAGATCTGATATTTCCGATGTTGAATATTTCCACTGCCATATTTCCATCGTTGTAAACCCATTTCTGCCCCACTGCTGGACATGAGTCTATTTTAGTGACTCGAATAGTCTTAAACCAAAGTTAGCGACGCTGGCCAAGTGCAAATTAGTAGATATTACTCGCCAGTAAGAACTTTTTTTTTCAAAAACTTTCAGGTGTTTAGCTTTTCTCTCGATGTTTCATACTACTAAAGAGTGACAATTAATTTTTCATAACTTTAAAAAATAAGGAAGTATTTGATTGAGAGTCAAAATTACTGGACTATCAGTGCTATTTTTAATAACGTTTATGTATCATGTAGACGGATAGAAATTTAATCAAAACGGTCGTCTCGGCGCAGCGTCGTTAACGTTCTACTGGAGACAATGCAATTTAAAGACACTACTACAAGTTGTAATCGTATTAGTCGAATCAGTCTCCTGTGATGTCTTATCTGATGCATCTAAGGGATAGAAACATTCGTCTATATTCTACATGTACGTGTCTACAGGTATTAAGATATTTACGACTGCAACTTCTATGTTTAACTGTTTGGTTTTGGATTTCAGTAAGCCTTGTTGAAGAACTATGATTCAAAATAATACATAACACTTTAGGTTTTTTCTTTTTGACTATTAGAAACGGTTGCTTTAATGCAACTATGAAATACATTTTTTTATTACATGTTATATATATTCCTTTTTTGTTACATGTTATTAATTATTAAGACTTAGATTCTATTGAGTTGTTTTCTTTTAGCTCCGTTTTCACAGCGATTGACACATTCGAGCGAAGTCCATGACTATTTGGTCCTTAAGTCTCATCATCCATTATAAGGTGGAGATTATCTTTGTTAATAATTTGGTTATTTTTCTCCCACATTTCATTCGCTTTATCGCGAACCGTGGACATTCCCGTAGGATATGAAAAACATCTTGGGTAGTTGCTTACACGGTACAGTGACGGTACAAATAAGCCTTGTACCCTCCGTGTCCTGTTGTGATTAGAGATGTCCCGGGTCGTTAAAATAATAGATCCGCAAGTAAGAATACGGATTATTGGTGTCTAGATCCGCGAATACGGATACGGATCTCAACATTGTTACAAATTTACTCACTCAATGCGTGTGTCCTTGAAGCGACAGTTGGTTTACTGATATGTTCCAACCTGTGTCCTTAGTGCGAGCTTATTGTATATTTTATTATATATTATTTACATAATATTTACATATTCGATTTTTGCAATATAAATGAGCTAAATACTTGATTCTAACAAACAATATGAAATTAAACACTATCTTATTGCTACCTAATGTACATTTAGAATTTTGTACATGTAAGGAAGTTATAAATGGGTATTCATTTATAAATAATAAAGAGGTAGTAAAGACTCGTTTGAGATCCGCCTAAAATTAACGGATACTGTATCCATATCCGTTAATTTTCTCTAGCCTGCGATATCCGCAGATACGGATACGGATATTCGGCAAATCACTAGTTGTGACCTGTGCCGTAAGATTATTTATTGGCATTTCTTAGGATAATATTTTACGTTCAGAGCTGTATATGTTATTAAAATTGAAATTATTAAACACGATCATTGTATAAAGAAGAATAATAAGATATAAGGATATTATGTTTCAAGTACAATTTTGCGAGTAATTCTGTGAGTGAAACGAGATATTCTGAAACAAGATCTTGGTATTATCAAGAACTTGCATTAAATTTAATGTTTAAATCTCTCACGTATTGTAAGACATCCTAAGGATCCTAGAACACACATGATCTAGCTTGCACTACGTATTATTATGTACATACTAAATGAAACTTGGCGCGGGTATATTCTCACAAATTACAATACATCATATTTATTATTTCAAAGGTTCTACCTTCTAGAGATGAATCTCAGCTTTCTAGATCCCGTGTATACGTTGACGTAGATCTATCCATCTCTTAGGTATAATGGATGTAATTCTTATTCCTCCTACGCCCGTAGCCTAACGTCGGCAAGTTAATATTGGCTGTGAACGTTCCTCTCTTTACTCATACCTTTTAAATTTGATAGCACTATACCTACAAGCCTATGGTAGTACGGGTGAACAAATATATAGACATGTATTTGACATATATATGTTTGTATATGTTTCTGGATGTAAGCATAAATATTTTTTCGATAGAAATACAATGTAGAACTCGCCAAAGCTTTTTCTGCTATAGAACAACAGTAGTTATATACTTTTCTTGAAGTGTGTGGTATAAATATTACATGGAGTAATCTAGTCTATGTTGTATAATATTTTCTTTAGGTCCCTAAAACGAAAAATGTACGCTAGTCACATAATAGTAGCTTTAATAAATAAAAGGAATGTATTTTTTCTTCGACAATAAAGTAGAAACTTTTAAGCCACGGATGAGACCGGTCTTTAGTGTGTATTTTTTTCCTCAAAACTCGGTAAGAAACAGTTCTCCATTAGTGGCAACCCAAGCATGTGCGTTACGAGGAAAAAGTTTGCGGCTAATGCCTAAGTTTCTGAAAAGCTTCAAATACAATTTCAGGCTCTGTTATATGCTTGGAAGTGTGGAAAAATGTCACATGTAATTTTCAGTGGTTAGTACCGACATAGGAAATCAGAAAAATCTTAAAATGAATTCTGTAACTATATATATATATATATGCTTTCCAACACTGGCGGCATTACCTTGCTACACGGCGAGACTTTAATCTTTGTGCAAAATAGCCGCCAACTTTTTGTCTCCGGAAGCTTGAACAAGTTTGGCAGATATATCTGACATGAATTTTTCATGTTAGGTGACCATGGACCCATTGTTTTTATGGCAAGGGCCGCAAACAAATAATAGTCTAAAAGATTACTATATTTACGGCGCTTGTTTGGTCTTCTCTAACGTTAATTTTTCTTCGTTCGGAAAGGAAGCACTCCAAGCTCCCTCGGCCTCGGACATGTACGTCACCCGAACATCATCTAAATTAGAGTTTAAGATTTCGGTGATGAGGGTGATCATACTATGAAAAGAGGCCAAGAAAGCCGGCAGTGCTGAACTTTCCGTCGTGCGTTGATACTTAAGCCACCAAATCTGATCAGAAGAGTTGCCTGCATCATTGGAAAGATCATCAAATATTAAAATTAGAATTTTGGACAAACAATTTTGTAACACTTTATCTAAATTATGAGTGACCGATAGGAATTTCCAAAAAGGACAACAACGAAGTAAATACAAGAATTTAGGAGCGAATAAGCAGAGGCGCAAAATGTACATAGCGATATGAGGTTTTAAATCATAAAGTCATTCTGAAATATTTTCAAAGTGCTGTAATTTAGAATTTATAATCGGAACAAATGTATCATCAAATATTGCAGCACCTAATATTGTTAAATTTGCTTTTTCTACTATTGAAAATATATATATAGCTTTATTACTATATATTTTTATTTTGACCCGATTGCGTCAGAAGGAGGGTAATGTTTTTCGAGCGTATGTATGCTTGTTTGTTTGTATGTACATATGTCAATTTCTTTGGCACGCACTACAGCCCAAACGGCTCGACGGATTAATATAATAATATGTTTTTGTTTCAAAATTTTAACAATGTTATTAGTTTATTCAAGTATATCGTACTTTTAACAAAGTGCAGGCAACAATATTGCCATTAACAACATTGATCTCGCCAATTACGAGATCTCGCGTGATTGACAGTTTTGTGATTAGTCTTGCAAATAATCGTAATATACGAATAAATAAAGAAAAAATCATAAGAATTATGGATATTTTGAAATAAACATTTACTTTACGCTTTTTTCAAAATACTTTATTTAATAACATGGTTTGATGTACCTATTTATCGTTTCTTTGAATAAAGTTTTAAGTACTAAACTTTGACGCATCCAATCAAATTAGAAATAAAATAAAGAACCGATCTTCTTTTCTAATACCAAACGAAAGTCTTTTGATAATAAAGCAATTCTTCTATAACAAAGTAACAACAAGTAAAAAACTAAAATGTCTCATTAACTTAGTATTGACTATTAAACTGAGATATAATTATCAATTAAAGAAACTATACCTATTCAGAAATCTATTAAAATTAAGCGATTAATTAACAAAATATGCAATCTACACAGCATATCTATTTCTATACCTATGTAAAAATGAGACGGTGTATGTCTGTGTGTCTGTTTGATACTCAATCACGCAAGAACCTATGGTCAGATTTAGGTACATGAAATATTGTGTAAATGTAGTGTATTTATCTGAATCTGCATCAACTTATAGGCTACTTTTACGATATTTTGCACTATTAAAGGATGGCCACTATTTTTATGTTCCGTAACGAAGTACGAGTACTTTAGGTAGTACTCAATATATACTATCTACTCATTAAATACACTCTCGATAAACTCGCGAGATCTCGCTTATTTTTCGTCCGAGATCATTCTCGCTAAAAAGGCCCGAGATCTCGCGAGATCGAGATTGCATTCCCTAGTGGCCACCTATCATCAGATGGACTGCATACTCATTTACTACCTGTATATTATAAAAGAATAATCAAGTCGTTTACATAATCGTACGTAAAAACTAGTATTATTTTCGTATAGGATTATAATTTATTTTATGTACTATTTTAAAGTAAGTACATTATTTTTATTTATTTCTATCTAATAGATAAAAGTGCTTCTCCATACAATACAGCTATATAAAGTTCAAGACGTGTGTAGGTAATACCAAGTTACGGCTCTCTAATTTCGTAGACCTTAGCAGAGTATCTCGTGTAACTTCATCAATACAATGAGAATAAATATTGTCACAAAACTCTTATTGAATGCTTTGATGCTTTCGGGGGATATAAGTATATACTTTGCCTTTTCTGAAAGAGAAGCAGCAAAAGAGTATGTTGTCCACCAAATGGTAATTGGACTGCCATTCATGGGCAGTTGTAATCAACTCCAGATAAGATTAGAGTCTTATCTGGAGACCTGACATCGGTCACAGATTCATTGCTATCTCTGAGGACTAGGTTGGATTGTTTCATATAAGTATTCTCTCTTACTAAAGTGTTCTAACTAGAACATAGCAGGGCTTAACATTGTTGTAAAACGCATTATTAACTAATGAGCATCAAAGATACAATCAATCACATCAAAATCAAACCACAGTGCACCGTGGCAGAAGATTACACACTGATTGGCTAGATACGATAAACGTAACATAAACGCTTTCTACACTCATAGCCCCACAGTAGGATTTTTTCCTGTGTCGTGGGTGCTATAGACACACAAAGACGAATACACAAACACCCAGACCCAGAACAGAAACCTAAACTCATCATTCAGATGTCTGTCTGGCCGGGGATCGAACCCGGGACCCACTGCGTGTCAGACCGTTATGGTGACCACTCAGCCACGGTCGTCAAACATAGTTATTGAGGCATCAACTTACCGACATAAAATCTATGCAATATTAAAATGTAAATGCTGGCTGACTTAAATATGAGATGACTATTAGCCTTCAGAAAAGGCCATGGATCTGCAATTACACTACACACCTATTTCTGCCTAATAACAGCATGTTATGCGCTGTCGTGTTCTGGTCTGAAGGGTGTGGTAAAGGAGACATACTTTCTTCTCTTTCTTTCTTCTTCTTTCTTCATCTTAGTCCTCAGGGGTAGCAACGCATCTGTGGCTAACCTTAGGTGAGATTTTTACCTTACCTGGGGTTGATTACAGATGTCCATGGGCGGCAGTAGCCACTTACCATCAGGTGGGCTGCAAATTGGGTCAGGTAGAACCTCTGATCTATTTGGAGTTGTTTACTGAATGCTTGTTTGCTACTTCAACCTTGTAAAACAATGTATGTACTCTAAATGTAATGAATAAGATTTTATCTTTTATCTTTCGTTGTAATACTCTTTATCTTGATAGCAACCCAAATAAATCGGCCTTAATAGGAAATTACAGTCTCAATCGAAGTA
>MOOZ01000543.1:256041-268904 GCA_002930495.1 Cecropterus lyciades | reverse complement strand
TACTATAGCAAAAAGTGTCGTGACAACTTTTCGTAAGAATTTTTTCCGTCTAGCCCCCTTTCACAACGCGCGATAAGGAACTTCGTTCCAAAAATTTTTTTTCAGAACTAAGCCTATATTGTTTTAAACATCACCTTTAAAAGCTTTAAGAATTTGTTAAGGCTATTGGAAGTAATATTACTTTTCGTTGAAAAGCTTACAGTCTTTAGACAATGAGTGAGGTATTTATTTTCTTGTAATAAATGATTTTAGTAGTCATAAACGTAGTAAGCTTGGTTAATGGCTAGGAAATTAAATCTTTTAGGTGTTCCTAAAAGACTATAATGTGTTTGTCTGTATTCTTGCAATTTCAGTTTTATAAAATTATTTTATTTTAATACATATTTAAGTACCAAACGAGTATGTGATCCATTATATGGCAAATAGCCACTAATACCCATGGCCATTGGTAATCAAATCCGTATAGATTCTTTTTTTTTAGCAAATGTGTAGTTGCTGTTGGCCCTACTGGCCTTTACAGCTTCACCGGGTTTTATGGCGAGCCTTAAGCTCAAGCCGGGACAAGAAGACTGGGCCATCCGTATAGAATAGTGTGGTTCTACTTAAAAATGATCACAGTTGCGTTACAACTCCTCAGGGCTAAGTCGTGTCGTGTCGAATGTCGTCTCACCCACCTAACTCAGCCCTGTCAATAAGTTGTTCCTTAATTCTGTAGATTTCGTTTTTTAAAATTAACATGTAAGAGAGAGTTACAAAAAATCTATTACTTGCATCTAGTTTGTCTGCTGTTAATACCTGACCATGTAGGTAGAACATGTACTTTGAATTCTACGAAGTAAGTTTTCCAGAACTGAAAATAATAAAAATCTCACAAAACATGAACATAATTGCGAGCAGACGCATAGTACTATAATATTCATTAATAAGTAATTTCGCATTCCGTCGTTATCTTTATCGTAAGCTCAAAGAGATTCTTCAAAGGGAATTATGAACGAAGTTGGTTTGTTGTTAAAACTGTCCGTTAGAGGGCTCAGTGCACGTATTATATGGATTTTAATTAAGTTCACTTTAATTACTTAGTACTTTGTGCTACAAGCCAGTTGTGCCGCGCCCGACACCGCGCCTTACTTTAAGATTAACTATTAGTTGTAAAGTTGATTTGTTGTTTTGTGATAATTTTCTAAAATTATTTTCTGTACTTAAATAATAAGTATCGATAACTTAGACAAGTACTTACATCTATTAACT
Organism: Cecropterus lyciades; assembly: GCA_002930495.1. NCBI lineage: Eukaryota > Metazoa > Arthropoda > Insecta > Lepidoptera > Hesperiidae > Cecropterus > Cecropterus lyciades. The sequence continues at coordinate 267,656 of MOOZ01000543.1, read as the reverse complement.
AATTTATGTGCTTTTTAGTTTTTGTAGTTTTAGTTTTAATTGTGATTCTACAGTATAAAACTAACCGCCTTTTTAATGCACGCAAGGTTATTTTGGAACAAACATTCGTTTTCGATTATTTGACATTACGCTATATGAAATATAATGCACTAAGCAGTGGTAGAACGAGTATGTTTCGACTACAGAGGTACGGTGAAGGTACAATCTATTTCAAGCTTCAAGCAGTTCTACATTTGGAATAGTGTGTTTGCCGGTTCACTTACACATGATGCGACCATCTTAGTCTTTAAGAGTAGCAGCGCATCTGTGATTGACATTATATAGAACACCTGTTGAAAATGAAATTGATTACATTCGTCCATGGCCGGCGACGACCACTTACCCTGACTTGGACTGCTTGCTCTTTTTCTACAATCTTATAAAACTATCTAAAAGTCTCATAGTGTGGTGGGATGTTTCAGATATATTTTACACTTCTTTCTTAGAACCTCTTAATTTTTTTGTACTTTTATCAGCGATAAGGCAGGCGAGCTACTTTATAGATAGCAGTAATCGTGTCCTATAAACATTTGCGATACCAGTAGTCGTCCATTGACGACTCTACTGGCACCGGCTTTGAAGTAGAACTCCATTAGCACCTTTCATGAAGACCCTTCATCAAATCGTCGTGCAAACCGAACTATGGAGGACCGCCATTAGTCCAGTCAACTTAATTTTTTTGAGTATTATTTATATTAATAAAAATATACTATACAAACTAGAGAGTATAAAATAAGTCAAACATCCTAGCCCTATTAAGATATATTGACAGACTGACCTGAAAATTTAACATTGTGCATTTTAAAAGCTTAGAAAATACTTTCCAAGTTAAAAACCAAAATTATACTATGACATTCTGTACCGAAATAAAATTGTACGAACGTATAAACAGACAGGCAGACCAAATGCGAGTTAACTAAAATGTCGTAGGTAGGTACTTGGTTAACCTAGGCGGAAGCCGCAAAACTCGTGAGAGTAGAATGTAATATTAATATAAATAAATAAGTTACATAATATTTCCAAAAATAGTTCTAAAAGAATGAGGGCCACTGAAATTTAATACAAGTTATTAATATAGAAACAACAGTACAACGCTTGTTCGCCTTAATATTACACAGAATTTGTTCCTTTTTTCCGTACCTACTGTATTTCTTTTATAACGTAAGAAATAAAAGAGGAAAAGTTAGAGGTAATTCATTTTTCCGTAACAACAAAGATCAAATAAAAATTTACAACATTCGTAAACTTTGATGCCACTTCCGTAACTTATATTAAAAATTTATACAAGAAATTGAGATGCCTCCCGTTCGCCTTAAATCTTAAAGTTATGTTTAACGTTCATTAAGTTCAGCTCAGTATTGTATTAATTCGGATATACTTTAAGATTAATGAGAGTGATGAAATCAAGTCAAAATATTTTTTTTATGGATGAAAAGTGTCGTGTTATATCTAGTTAATAAAATTCCAAATAACTCGCATCCTCGCAGAAGAATATTTTTAATAACTATTTAATTGTTAATCTATATATCCAATACTCACCTTATTTTACCTTATTTTTTGATTTATATATTTTCTATATTTGGTGAAATGGTTAGAATCATTGATGTTAGAATATTGTTGTTACTCTTATACAAAAGCGAATCATCCCTAGTTTGTCAGTCGGAAAGGTGATAGAAATAATAATAATAACGCCGATAAGCCAAACATATACAGGCAGTCGTCGACTTACGTCGTTTCGAGTTACGTTGAACATGTCAACGAACAATCAAGACGTAATACATACAAAGTTTATTTGCATCTTTTTTCTATTATTTAAGAGAATATAAATTTGAATATGCCACCTAAATAAGACAATAATAGTAACGTGAAGAAGGGAGTAAGAAAGACAATTACAATGGAGGTGTAATTTAAGATTATAAAAACTGAAAGATCGCGGTTGTCCAATAACATCAAACCTACCATCAAAACTACCAATTTCATAAGTCAAGTAATAATCATTTTAAGAACTTACTTTATATAATAATGCATATCTTTTGTTTCAAATGTAGTTTTTATTAAAATTTTTAGTCCTTGTTGGAACTTGTTAGAACGTAACGCTTGAGTTTTATATGTAAACATATGAAAAAGTAGGTCTCGACTTACGTCGTTTCGATTTACGTCGCGTATTTCGCGAACCTAACTTGCCGTAAGTACGAGGACTGCCTGTATTCCACACACTTTCGTTATTAAATTACTTCATCATTTCATCATTCAAATACTGGGTAAACTAACTCGACTAAACAATAAGTGACTGCAGTATGAAGGTGTAACCTAACTCTGCTCCATAAAATATTCAGAGTACTTCATACCGGCTCTATTATATAAAACACCGAGGTGCTTTAATCCGGTGAAATGGAGATTTGTTGCCGGAGGCCCTCCTTCCATACTTCTTTCTTTATGTTAGTTACCCTCTAGAAAATTTATACAGTTCCCTTGAAATAATATCGGGTGGGTTGTTAAGTAAAATACCGGAGTTTCGTGTTTAATTTTTATTACCCCGGATTGTACCTGGAATAGATAAAGTCAAATTTAGTTGGTATTAAGATATGGTTTATATTCCTGCAGTCTGGATTTTACTTGTTTTATTTGGGGAGTGTTGAGCTAAAATTTGATACAGGGTCAATGGATAGTACTTATATTTAGTGCACCTTTTAAGTTTTATTTTGATGATGCTATAGTAAAGTTAGTGTACGAATAGTTAACAATGAAAGCCCGATCAAAGCAATGAATTGAAAAAAAACATCTGTATTATAGACGTTTTCAAAAAGGGATCTTACATGAGGTTGGGACCTACTTCTAGGACATGCTAAATAAATCATTGAATTGTTACTGAATGTACGCTGTGAAAAACCATAACGAAAATATTGTATTTGAGTACCTATCTCGAATCGTGTATTAAAAAAGAGATGATAATATTTAATTAATTAGTAATATATATTAATCTGTTATAATATGTTAGAAGTTGAACTTCTAACGTATTATAACAGTTTGATATGTATATATTACATGAAATAATAATAAATTATTGTTTAACATATAATACTATACATTATTACCAATTGAATACTTCATGCCAAAACAATACATACATATGATTTTTTCTGGCGGGGTATTACTTTTCTATCGTAAAGGAGAAAAGCGCGAAAAACTTATAACATCTGAACGATATGGTCGTATATTCTACCGTATTTAAAAATATAGTGTTACTTTAAAAATTCTGGATCTGGTTTTTAATGGAGAGTTATTGTAATGTCAGAGTCTGTATAAAATTGTCAATCGCTTTCCTATAAGCTCTACCTTATAGCGATATTATATAAATAGCGAAAGCCTCCGATTTTTACAAAATAACAGACAGGAGTCATGGACTGTTGACTGAATAGATTCTAAAACGCAGGAGAAGTTTAATCTTGGACAGGAGGCAATAAAATAAGGGCGCGAATTTTGTGAGAAGTCGGCGCCAAACCTGTCAGTCGCAGACGGCTATTGATAGGGTTTGCAGTGTAACGCCTGTATTGAGCTGCTATTACCACCATTAAAAAATCTATAACAGATTTTGATGTAACAAATATACCTATACATATGAAAATAAATAAATGAATTATTTCATAATGAAAATGATTTATTTCACAAATGATTTAAGATACAATTATCTGTGTTGTTTGAGATATCCTTTTAAGTAATTTAATACCTGTGTCACGATATCCCTCTTTTCCATACCTTATAAATACAGAGGTAACTTACATTAAAAATAATTACAAAATATAAAATAAAAAAAAACAAAGTGAGTGTGTGTGTGAGTGTATATGTGTAACTACTTATAATTATGTTATGTTTATCTTATATTATAGTATAACACATTTCAAGAGATTTTCTATGTCATTATAATTTAGCGATTTAAGCCAAAGTGTTGTGTTCTTTTTAACATTGTATGCGTTTTGTCTATAAATATCTACATTTCTATTTATAATATTATATATGGCTGCTTGTGCAACATATGTCTGTTTGCGAATGTTGTGTTGGCACGAGGTACTGTTACAGCTTTATTTTTTCTTCCTTTATGTTGTGTTAATGTTGAGTCGTAATTTAACGTCTTATGTTGATGTATAGATTACAACAGATGTTGATGTTTTTTATATATGTTACCAATTAAGTTTTCGCTTTCTTGTCATAATTATTTGCAATTTCAGTGTGAAGCAGAGGTTATTAGGATTAGGGATTGCTTCCGATAAGTGGCAAGCTAACGGAATAGCAACAATTGATTGGCTAAAGAAATTTTTGAAGCGACAAGGCATATGAAGCGTTAGAAAACTTGAAAACACGTATGAAGTATGATGATGATTGATTATTGAGGTGAGATGATTGAGGAAACATAAATATGTTGCCTCTGTAATCAAAAAGTTTCTACTATTAAAGAAGACTGATTGCAATTTGTCAAACTGGTTAAAATTTGTCAAAAATGGGCAAATGAAAAATGTGGCGTGAAGGGCACGTTTAATTTTTTTTATAATCTGCGTCATTAGATTTATTTTAATCAAAGTTTAAACTTGAATCTATTAATAATTATAAACGTTAGTACCTACTATTAATATTTTGATCTTTAAAATACTGATGTGATAGAAATGTTTCAAAAAATATAAGTATGTAGGCAATACAAGAATTATTATAATATCTGCTAAGAATTTTTTAATTTTTGGTTTTATTTAACATGTCCCTTTCATGACGATCAGTGTCCCATTGAAGACCAGCCCGTCATGAACGGGACATAACTTATGATTTTTTAATTTTAGTTTTATGCAGAAATGTTTTAATAAGATAATGTTTTTCGTTTACAATTTCAAAGATGATTAAATAAATTTACGATATAGATAAAAACTTTTTTATTACGTCACGTATTTTGCTCAAAATCTTTCAGTATATAAAATTGTCCCATTCATGGCACCTTTCCCCTATATTTCTGTAAATATGCTAGGTTGGTGTGTGCGTTGACTTTACTGTAAGACCTTCAAGCCATTGCTTTACATGAATAAATATATGAACAATGAGCATTTAATAAAAAATCTTCAGACTAACGACCAGACGCTATGTGTATATATAAAAAGCGAAGAGGTATTCACGTTTGAATAATTATCACAGGGCGTAATGTACCATAGTTGGGTTAATGAAATTTGAGTAATAAATTCATTTTACGACGTAGACCCGAATTGATACCCCTGAATGTATGAAGTTTATATAAAACTACATTTCCTATCATGATATTCTATGCGATATCATTATAATAAATTCTGTAAATGTGAATCACGTAATCGCCATCGAATATCGTTTTCACAAACGACTTCGTACAGAAACAGTACGTAATAACTACTCCGAGTAATATACGCGAACCGTTATTCTCTGTCATAAATTTGAATAGAATCGATTGCTGTCTGCGCCTCCGGGAAAGTTAGATTTCCCTCAGGATTTCCACGACACCTGACCGGATGTAAAATATATTCCAGTTTTTTCCACCCGTAGGCTGCACATGAGTATTTGTATGTAAAAGAGATAGGTTATTCTGATCTTATGTTTTAAAGATGCAATCGTTCGTGGTGGAATTAATGTTTGTTTTTACATATGAAATTTGTTAAAAATAATTTGGTTTTAATTAAGTCGTGAGTTCCGTATATGTATACTATTAAATAAAAAATCTTAAAAATGGATAGACTTTATACCAATACAACAATATACTCGTAATTACGTACCCAGGCCAAAAATATTGATGTCTGCTGAAGAATAAGGTATAAGCAAGGAATTGTGCTAATTTTTTGTGAATTGTTGTGAAATAGTAGATATGTAAAAAAATTACATTACGATTTTTCTTTTGTATCATATACCTATTTTAATTATGCCGGCCTGCAGGCTGGACGCGGCCCGTCTTGGCTTGAGGTCCGACTCGGAGACGTTTTAACGGCGGCAAAATTTCAGAAATGGAAGACAGTTTCCTTATTTTTGTCGATCAACCTCTGGGAAACAAAATTGTAGTCATGGGGCGGCATCTTTTTGGGGACCTTTTTGTTGACCTATTTTCAGAGACCTCCGCGAACCCACGCTACGCTTCTTTGTTATTACCTACGGCGCGCGACTTCAGTAACATTTTTAAATTTCACCTGCAACTTTCAAAAGGTTGCCTATAACTGGTAGACAACAATTGCTGCTGACTTTGTGAAATAACGGTAGTGACTTATTTTTAGGACGTTATTTTTCATTATTATTAGCACTTTTTTGAAGTGAAAAGGTAACATCATTTCGTTTTTTACTTTTTATTATGAAGAGTTAAGTTAATCTCGTCGTATTGTTAATAAAGCGTAGAGAGTACATTAGTTTAAGTAAAAATTAATACTGAAATATTTTACTTTCTATCCACTAAAACTCCACCAAAGAATTATGTTACTATAAAAATATAATAATAAAGAATTATGTTACTATAAAATAGTAACATAATTCTTAGAAGATATAAATTCTCGCCTTTGATACAATATTTACTGACATACACCAGCAACAAAGACGATAATTAACACTTATCTCATTATGAGCTAACTCAACACTCTTAGACGTAAGTACATTGATCTTTCCGAAAGCAATGGACGAAAATATTAATAACATCGCTAAAACAAAAATACTTTGTTGGTGTGTTCAGAGAACATACGGAATCCCTAATAAGAGCGGCTTACGGCGAATAACATCTGGGGCTCGTTGGTAAACACTTCGGAGTAAACACGAGGTTACAGTAAGAAAAATGTTTTTGTTACCCAAGGCTTTTCTTATACTTGCTCTTATGTATTTTGTGGACTGACCTCAGACGCTGCAAAGGTGCTTTCACGTTAAAGAGAACAGAATGAGTCTGGATTTTTAGCCGCTTTTCAGTTTTTAATGCTTTAGCTGATTTTAGTTTCGAATGCAATAGATGTAGAATATTAACTATTTTGTGTTCTGTCCTGTGTAGAGTCCAAAATAACACTAAAATATTTCTGTCGTTAGTGTTTTATAGTTAGGTTAGCTGATTTGATAATTGAAAGTTTAACAGAGCTATAGAACACATACGTCTATATGATCACTAGAATATTTTTGTGGTTAATATTATAGTGTAGGTTATTACTTTTAGTTTTTTGAATTAACACGCATTGTGTACAATGCGTCTTAATTCAAAAAACTTAAGTATTTCTAAAATCAAACTAAGTATCGTTATCGTAATGTGCTTAACATATAAATATGATTATATATTTGTATAGCCCAAACTAACACACGATAAGTACATTATAATATACCTTAATAAAAAAAATATTATGAAATCAAAAGGAAACATTTAAATTTAATTAAACTAAACTCCACGAGTATAGTGATATATTATATACATTATTTTATTATTATCATAACTGTCTATTAGATAACCAACAACTTTAATCTCGGCAATAATTTCAAATATGATTATTTTTTGTTTATTTGGTCTATTGTTTAAAGATTATTTGTGTACGACATTTGGGTTAGCAATAACATGCAGAGTTTGAAAGGATTGGTTTGAAATACATTTACAGAAATGCGCCTTACAAGTTTACCACAAGGGCTAAAATCGTGTAAATACTATTGGGAACAGTAGGTACAGCAACTGTTGCAAATGAAAATATATGACTGAATAACTGTCCGAGTCTGGTATACAAGCTTAGACCATCTTAGCTAATATTGAGGGTTGATTACCAAGTTCATAAATCAATAAGTCTGATGTAATATAACGTTATCGCGAAAGGGTGGTATATTCTTTTATTCTGCACCCCATTGCATTTTGGATTCAGAGCACGCTCCGTCGGGGGAGTCTAATTCTTCTCCTAATTTCGCACCTTATTGACGGGAAGCGGTAAGAAAATGGGAATTTTTCATAAAAATTCGGACGATGTTCGCGGAATAGGGATAAGGTGGGGTTTGCGTTTTTGGGAAATAAAAAATCAATGGATTTATTCCCTCGGGTTTTGAAGTATTCTTTTATAAGTGTTGCTTCAGTTTTGATGAGGTAATTGGAAAAACTTTTTAATAATAATTATTATAATATAAACTTTAGTGCGAAAAATAGATTTAGTAATAAAGTACCAATCACGTTATCTACACTATTAATGAGCCTAAATAATTATTTGAATAGGAGAATAATTTTTACTTCTATTTATTTACCAGCACCAGAGTTCGGCGAAACCTCAGTAACAAATACAATTTATAAAAGTTGATTTTTAATGATAAAAATGAGTATACGTTTTGAGAGAATTTATTATTAAAGGAGATAACGTGACTAGAATGTTAAAAATCACTAAATAACCACTTAATTAGGAAAGACATGACGAGGACACCTAAATGTCTAAGATTTCCCAGTAAAGTTCTGTAAGATGTGTGTAGTATACTAATAGATGCATAGCCGAGTTGGTAGCTAAGCTCTTTTCATTTGAAGGGAAAGCTAGCGCCTACCGATGACATAATCCATTCATCCATTAGCAGTTTAGGGATCCAGCTGGACATAGGCCTCCCCTAATAGAGGTTTTGTCGTTAGTCAACACGTCTATCATGTGTGTTAATGCCAGCAGTAGTTGTTGATACACAGGAACGCTGCTGTTCATCTCCTGAATTTGGTTCCTTAATCGCCTCCCATGAAATCCACGGAAAGAGCGGGAGTGATACTATTAAAGACTGACATTACATGGCGCAAGAAATGAGATAGTTACGGGTCCATAATGATGAAACACATTGGTTCAGATTAAAATTCCTACTTATAATAAAATAAAGATCAATTAAAGATTACACGACAGTTAAAAAAGTTCCTTGTGTTGATAGTAAACACCTTTTAAATTTTCCATAGAAGTCTTACAAAAATATGGAGATATGAACGAACTTTATACCCGCCACGCGCGGTATCCACAAAATGAAGTTGGTAAAATATCTAAGACATTTGTCAGTCGATTACCTGAGAGGGTGCCACCCCCGATAATATCCCGAAATTCACCAACCCCTTACAACATCTTACTGTGCTTATGAATATAAATTTTCTTGCCAATCTCTTTTTAGTGCGAGCCACGGTTTCAAGCTTCGGTTAGTTCAAAAATTTTGTTTAGTTTTAGAGCGCTGCTTCATAAATGCGAATTGTTTTTCAGTTATGATGTCGATCTTGGAAAATTTTATAGTGAAAAATATCACGAGTTATTTTAAATTTATATTTGAGGACAGAAAATATATATGTCTGTGTAAATAACTGTTCCGCTAACAGTAAAAAAGATATGAATAAATATTGCTATGCCGACAACGTTTTAAAATCATTATTTTGTTGCGTCGTCAACTTGATTTTTTACCACTGTTGGTGAAGGATTTTCTTTTAGAATAAAAGGGATTATAACAATAGTGTTTAGAATCCACCAAGCTAGCCAAGAACGCAAAAATCTATAGATACGATAACTCTGGTCTCATGCACCATTTTTGTATAAAAATGACTGAAACTTATGTTTAAAAATGGTTATTATTTTCGTGCTCAACGAACTTGTAACTTTCAAGACTAAAATTAATTAATTCGTTTGGTAGTTTTTGTAAGGAATTAAATCAACTAATTTGCCTTTAGGTAAACTGTGCGAAACAAATAAATAAGATATTTTCATTTAATATAACTTTGAGGCCGAACAAAATTCATGGAAAAATTCGCAGAATTTTTAATTATACGGGATCGAGTGCGGCCCCGAGCTAAACGTCTATACTTGACGTCTACATCATATCCGAGTTTAATTCTTTCGGAGTTGAGCGAAGAATTTTAATAGGAAAGGAATTGTTAAGGGGCGGTGGTAGGTCAAAGCGTTCCAAGCTCGCCCTAACAATACTCGTTATAGTAGCCTTGTCTTGAGAACAGTTAGAGCCTTTGTTAAATTTAAATAATGCACTTTCTTTAAGTAAAACGTTTATTCCTTCTGCAAGCGAATCATAAGCTTCAACTCGTGTCTATTCATACTCAGTCTCGTGGAGTATTTGAACCCGACGAGCGAGACAACATAATTGCACGCCCTTTCAGGCTAAGTGGACGTTCGGCTAACATTGTCACTAAATCTTTGCGGACAGTCTGGATTCTATCGAGGCTTCCGATCTTGTACTCTTTATTATTTCTTATTTAACTAGCCAACCTTTCATGTTTTATTTTATTTTGACGTATTTGTCGGCTTTTCAGTGTACATTGATGGTTTGCTGGGATCTTTTTAGTCAATTAGAGCTAATAAGAAACATTGAGTATTTACACATATTAAAGACACTTTTTATGGTCACTGACAACACGACAAGACCGCGTATATATAAATGACAAGACATTTCGCTTAGATCAAACATACCAACCGTAATGAAGTAATTCCTGGATGGAGATACGCGCCCCTCCCGTTAATTTTTTCTAAGTAGGTACGTATTTTGTAACTGTCCTTTCCATTATAAACGTGTCTTTGTAAAACCGGTTTTAATTTTTAGTAAAGCTATTTGACTATTCCTGTACTGTAATTTTTCTGTTATTGTCTTTTCTACATTCTATGAGATATGAGAGAGTCTATGAGTTTAATGTATGAGTCTTCACCATGACATTTATATGTATATTTGTATGCAGAGGAAGTCACGAAAGAGTAAAAATCACGAGTAAAAAAAAAATTGATAGCCAAATAGTAGGTAAGTGTCGCTAGGAACTCGATTTTATTATTACGAAATATGGGGGTAGTTAGTTAACAATATTTGACTCTGTTAACATATATTATTGGCTGTTGCATCCGGCCACGTTACTCAGGGGATTACTACTAAAGTTTTCATCGCTCATGGAATCTGAAAACCCTTGCGGAAGACGCCACCGCAAAACTTTATCTAGCGGTATATATTTGTACAACATTTTGTGGGAGAAATATAGTAGCTACATTGTTATGATCTGATTTCACGAATGGGTGCGAATAGTACATGAGGGGTATAAGTATATTGCCTGAGTAGCTATACTCATAACTAACGAGTAACATTATTTTGCAACCTTATTTTATTCTATTTTTTAAGTATTTTATTTATATAGGTATGTTACATATCATTATTACTTAAACATGTTACAAATAACTACAAAGGAGAAATCATACAAGAGAAATCATAAAAAGAGCTATACTCCACAAGCAATTTACTGAGTTTGAGAATCTATACTAATATTATAAAGCTGAAGAGTTTGTTTGTTTGTTTGAACGCGCTAATCTCAGGAACTACTGGTCCGATTTGAAAAATTCTTTCGGTGTTAGATAGCCCATTTATCGAAGAAGGCTATAGGCTATATATCATCACGCTAAGACTAACAGGAGCGGAGCAGCAATGAAGAATGTTTCAAAATCATGTTTTTTTTTTCTAATGAGAGCTTCCGCTGCATGCATAATGTTTATGTATGTCACGTTACATTTCTTTTTAACGCGGGTGAAACCGCGAGCTCAGCTAGTGCTATATATAACAACTAATACTAAATAGACATAAAACAGTCACTATAGATATAA
>MOOZ01000543.1:155386-168294 GCA_002930495.1 Cecropterus lyciades | reverse complement strand
CCACTGCCTCACCTATTTCTGCCTAATAACAGCAGTGTTATGCGCTGTTGTGTTCTGGTCTCAAGAATTCCGATTCAGGCTAACCTCAAGAAAGATTCCGATCTTATCTCAGGTTGATACCAGATGTCCATGGGTAGCAGTGACCACTTACAACATGTGGACTGCATGCTCGTTTGCTACTTCCATAATAAATTATGAGGGTGAATGAATGTTTGTTACCGGTTCCCGCGAAACCTACTGATGGAATTGAAATGAATTTATAGCCTGAATTAACACATAGGATATGTGGTAATCTATAAACTACTTTTTACCATGTTAAGCATGATTGATTAAAATAAGTAAAAATTATTTTATGATATGTTTTATTATATATTTATTTACAAAATGTAGGTATGTAAAGTTTGATATTTATAGATACCGAGAAATCAATTTTCGTATATCTAAATATTTGGAAAACCATATAAAATATTATATGTAAATGTTCTATGTTCTACAATGTTTTTTGATAATATTTTAATTAACTTAAGCATTCCTTTGCATCATTTTACTTCATATTACTTCTACGGAATTAATTGTAATAGAACAGTCTATTTGACGTACATACAATTTGTAGTTAAAAGCACCGTCACGTAAAGTATTGTTGTTGTAGTGTTCCACTAATTCGCATTGTTAGCTTCAGATAAATAAACATTCATTAACCTAAGCAAATTAATTACTAGCCAAGTTCAGAGTACCGTCACGTAACTAGACCACAGGCCTACTAAACAATGTTGACACGAGACCGCTAATGCTAACCGAAATTAAGACCTTCGTTATTAGGGGTCCAAATTCGGTATTTAGATTATTCAGGGTTAATTTAAATGAAGAACCAATAAGTTCAACGGGGAGGATATCGCCACACCTAATTGTAATGCAGTTCTGTGATTTGCTAGAAACAGTGTATCTGGTACTAAGTGGTCACTGCCACAGTCTTTTGTAAGCAATTCCATGTAAACCGGATGTTCAATCTGAACCTGATCAATATGTTACTTGCCATAGAGAATATGATACTAGTCTTTGTGGTGGTCTTACCACAAGGTAGTAGAATGTATTTAGTTCGACCGGGGCGATACCACCTATTTCTAACTTGAAGTAGTTCGTGCATTTCGCTGGGAGGGTGTGGGTTCGCTAAAGCGCTGGAAGGATCTATCTAGGGAAGTATCATATTTTTGGTATGAAGTCGATAGTAGAACAATGGTATCTGAAGTCAATCACAGATACGTTGCTACTCCTGGGGTTTTAAATGGTCACCTCATATGAAAGTGAGCCGGGACCTACACCCTTCCAGCTAACGCAGGAACTGCTTCATGTTAGAAGTAGGTGGTGCCACCCCGGTCGAACTAAATACATTCTACCACCTTGTGATAGTCTTAGTATCATATTCCTTGTGGGAAGCAACACATTGATCGATGCAGATAGAACCCCCGGTCTACATGGAATTGCTTACTGATAATTGTGTCAGTTACTTCTTAGTATCAGGTACACTGCGTGCTTATTTGCTACTTCAATCTGATATATAAAAATAATAAAAAGTAATTAACGCTTGATATCCATCGAAAAGTAAAACGAATATGAGATCAAAGAGTCGGCACTTTAATCCGCCGTTGTTTGAGTGTTTATAGAGGCTTCTATTTTAAAAAATGTGCGTTAATGAGTACTAAAACGATTGATAAATAACTTAATTTATTTTCAGTTATGTATACTAGAACACATAATTTTATTTATTTTGGCTACTGTGAAAGCTAATTTGCATGGCTCTGTCCTAATAAAATTGAATTAATTAATCTAAGTAAATTAATTACCATCCAAGTTCAAAGAACCTTCGCGTTACTAGACCACAATCCCATTAAACTATGTTGATACGAGGTCGCTAATTCTAGCCGAAAGTAACTTAATTAAAAGTCAAAATAATGTGTTATACATAGGAATGGAAAGACCGGTAAATCTATATTTGTCCTTTAATATAGATTATGTAGAACGACACTTGACACTTTGACACTTTCTATACTCAAAACCGCGCTCTAGGATTTTTCCCGTGTCGTGGATGCCAAGGACACACGAAGACCACTATACCTATGTCTAATTTCGTCGTTTACCACCTGTCTGGCGGGAATGGAACCGGGAACTCACAGCGTGTCTCCGCTTTGGCGACCGCTCAACCACGCGGGTTGCCCAACATTAAACAATAATGTTTCAATATTGTTCTATTGTAGAAGACTAGCGCTGCTGTGTTTTAGTTTGAAGAATAAAGTAAACACAATTGATATGTCCTGAGTAAGGGAGACACCCGTACTCAGGATATAATATTAATAATTCATAGATAATAAGTCTGTGCTTCTCCTGTTACTTCTATCCTTTAACTACTTTAACGTGTATGTCAGCTTTTGATATATTTATACAATACTATAAGTATATATACAGCTAGCAGAGGTATCCTGTACATAGAGATGTACCTCACTCTACCCTCTCTTGCGTCTGAAATCTTTTCTTCCTGGCACTGTAAGGTTGTCTGGAAGAGATCAGTATTTAGTGATAAGTCTACCTGTTGTAGCTTACATTAAGTGTATTAGGGTAGGGCGGGGCTAGTTGCTCCTATGACACGTTGGGCAATCGAAATATCTCGAAAACTATCTACCGTACGCGCAGGCATAGTATGATGAAAAGAAGAAGATGTGGCAGGGAAATTCATTGATGGCCTCCAGTGGCGGTTTGATGAGCGAGTAAAGCACAGGTATGAATTGTTTATTTTGTGACTAAAAAGTAAAAAACTCAAATACTGCAAGTTTTCGTTTGTAGTAGTCCAATATTATCTGCTTTCAGACAGTTAAGTATTATTCTTTCATAGATTTATTGTGCTTTTGATATATATAGAAGTTCTGGATATAATTCTTACCGCTATTTCGTAACTTTACTTTTGCTTTAAAATTTCGGTTTGGGGTTAATTGCGCAACACTTGCCTTAATTTACTCCCATGACTAAGAACAAAATAATATACGCTTTCGCTTTTTTTAGGATACGGACTTATAAAAGAAATACAACAACAACAAGAAACAAATAGCAGAAAGAGGAAAGCTGTTTTATTAACAGAATAGAGCCTCAAAGCCAAAGAAGAACATAGATAAAAAAGAAATAAAAGTGTCTGTAAAAAAATATCAAGTCAGTGAGAGCTATGATCACAACTATTCCTGTTTGATTTGTTGGCAAGGCTATTCAGAAAGTTAACCAGGAGAAAAATGGATCCAGTGTCAAGTTTTCAGGGAATGGGCACTTTCGTTTGTGTCAATTGCAACGGTGACAACGATGATAAATTTTTTTATATCTATTTTTTTTCTCATAAGATATATAGCTTATATTGAATATAACAGAATATTAAAGTTTGTTTTTCAACGAAAAACAAATCTAACTTTAAATTTAAACTTAAGATACGTTGATGTTTTATTAATTCTATTATCAGTTAATAATTGGAAGAAAAATATTTTAATTTTTGTTTATTTGTCACTGAAAGACTATAAATAAAGAATTGATTGTCTAACAAAAGAAACATTCATTACTAGTAATCATTTAACCCGTGGTTTTGCGAGACATTTTATGTGCTCAACTTGCCCCACATCCTTGCTCAACTTACCCCACCTATGGGGTACGTTGAGCATGTGTAACTTGCATTCCAATAGCTGCAGCTCTTAAATGTGTGTTATTGGCAGCAAATTACTATAGACTTTTGAAAGGGATAAATTACAAATCCATCAGGTTGCAAAACAATCAATTGAGACTTCGTTGAGGAGCTATATCAGCTCAAGAAAAATATTGCTCAACTAGCCCCCCCTACCCTATTTATATTATTTTTTCTATTTTTTTGTTTTGTATCACTTCGGATATTATTTTACAAATTTTATTTTTCGCAAATTAATATAAGAAATATAGCATAAAATGTGTCAATGTATGCATGTGTTTTATGAAATGAAATATTTAAAATGTTACCTATATTTGTAAAAATCCCTTATATTCTTGTTAATAAAAGTATGATTTGATTTAATATTTATAATAAAACAACTCACATTCTTTATATTCTAAAGACTTCACTGTGACTATCTTTACAATTAAAGTTCAAATATCCATCCGGCGTTTCCTTGAAGAAATAAATGTTTTAATGCTATTTTCCCACAAAAGGTCGATTCTGGGATTCCTCTTTTTGCGACTAAGGGTCAAGTGGGGCCGCAAAAAGAAAAGCGGTCTGTCATCAGGGCCCTATCAATAATGGCTCTGACGTACTTAAGGGCGAGATCTGTAAATTGTCTTGTTAGGGACGAAGAGTCATTATTTCAAATATTCATTGGTGTTCAATTTAAGGAAGATTAAGCGAAGTCTACATAATTGCTTATTAATTCTATTGAATTATATGTATTCTGTTTTGTAACCATAAAATAGTTTTTTGCTACTATTGTCGATATTTTCATCTCGTCAGCGAACGAACTCCCTTTTTTTTAATTTACAATTCGTTATCGTAACGTTCGCAAGTGTTGTGTGTACCAGCATTAAACATCACTATCGGGAGCCCTGAAACTATCCACATCATCACCGAGCTCGTGGACTATAGTGGAGATCAGCGAGGCTGTACGCAGACCAAGGTACGTGCCGTGCTTGTGCCTTATCTGTTGAGGTTTATAATTAAAGAACATCTCTTTAGAGACTCGATCGTTCTGACTCCTGACAGTCCCTAGAGTGGGGTTAAAGCCGTCCCCCTCCTTGGTGGACGCGTATCCTAGATATTCTATATTTCTGTATGTAACATAAATAGTAAATACAGTAATATATAGTAAAGTGTAGTTTAGTTACATATTTTTAAAATTTAAAAAGTAGGTATTGTTTTCGTTACAATGGTTTTTAACAATGATAAAAATTTGCATATACAGTTAATTTTAATTGTTTGTACTGTACTGTATACAACGTATACTTGCATTTTATCACTTTTGTTTACATCCTTGCTGGCCACAGCACAGTGTACATAATATACACATATGTGTAGATTTCGCATTCGCAATATGAGCGTTTTCTGAATGGCACCCTGTACGCCCTTAAAACTAGGATAAATCCGGGAATACCCGGACGAATGACTGCAGGGGGACTGATCTACTCAATTCTGCATTTCTATTTATTTAATGTTCCTAATTCCTCTTATTAAATCGTCGAATATACAAAACAATTCATAATAGGAATTTCCCGGAGAAATTCTATTAATTACCATCTACTCAGGCTGTTTCCAAACAAACTTTAATTAGGCGATTGAGTTACAAATTCTTCCCAGCGAATCTTGCTACCATTATGTCAAGGCTATTGTTATAAATTTCGGTTTATATGAAAAGTTAATTAACATTTCATACAATTTCCACCTCCGCCAAATTAAAATTTCGTTTTCAGTAAAATACATACTCGTACGAAACGAAACGCGATACGGTGAATTTCCTTTTGAATATTTAAACATCGTATTAGCTTTGCCTTACACGTTGATATTATTTGTACACAGTTTTATTACAAAATTTAACGAAAATAAATATAAAATGTAAACAGATATATGAAGCATCCGATTTAGAATTTTTTAATTTAAAATAATTCGCTATAAAAAATATTTTCTTGCTTTAACATCGGCTTCTTTTCGGAAGCTTGGAAATAATTTACAAGTAATGCAGCTCGCATCTAGAAAATGCATTGGGATAAATTTCTAAGACTCGCGTAGAATACGTTACTATCGAAGTTAATTAAATTAAAACGGTCGCCCCACGAATCGCCTTATTACCGCTTATTAGATTCTCTCGATACACGTAGCTGTTGTCGACTCAATTTAACGTTGGCAAGTTAGCTAGGGACGAGCTCGCTCAATTTGTTAATTTTGTTAAATATCCTTGATTGAGCAACGGCCGGCAATCAGCCATGCAAATTCACCCCCGTCATTTCAGACTTAGCTAGAATGGGATTTTGTATGCGAACTGTTTTGTTCATTAGAAAATTTACCACTTCCCTTAGAAATTATCAATTTGGTACGAGTATTTGTAGAGTAGGCACTCCGTAAATCAAACGTTTTATCAGATAGTTCTTTATCTGAATTTCGTCATTGATATCATGTAGCAAGGTCAGATAATCAGCAAGATATCAACCTTGAATTCGAGATTTAATCACAGACTAAAATTGAAGTCGAGGATCTTTTAACAATAAATAAACTTAACTTTGCGTAGGATATTACGAATTTTCAATATTACCTAGAAAATTATTTTTAAAATTAGGCGATTTTTTACCCTTTTTTATAAGATTGTAGTAGCAAATGAACATGCAGTCCACCTAATTGTAAGGAGTTACTTCACACGGACCTGTAAGCAACTTCATACAGAACTGGGGTTTATCTGAAGTCAGTCACATATGCGTTACAACTGATACGGTCGCCTTATATGAAAGTCAGTAAAATACTTTTAATAAAACTAATAATAATTTTCCCTAACGTATTACTGAAATGAGTATAAAAAATTACTTTTCATTTAAAATTATTTTTCAATAAATAATTTCATCATACTTAATTATTTTGGTAGTTATTTCTTCCATGTTCGGTTTTAACGTTGTAGTGTCAGTAAAGTATCCTCCAGTCACTAAAGATCTTTTGAGCGGCAACAACTAGGACAAAGCGTTTGACACGTCTAGTTTAACACTTAGCGTTTGTGGCTAACGATAACCCGTTGATGTAAGCACTTAACTGAAAATCGCTGATCTTGCGAAACAAGTGATTGTATAAACAAATAATACGCGCGAAAATAATCAAGCAAGACTGTTTAATTTTATTAGTATCAAGATTGTTTTAGGTGCCTGTTAATTGTCCCTGGAGTTCCAGGATTAGAATAAGGCTACGGTATCCTCCGCCTGTCACGAGAGGCGACTGAAAGGGGACTTCAGGGGTTAAGGTTGCAAGGGTGGGAGCTTGATCCCTCCAGCCAAGCGACCACGGGAAGTACAGCTGTATGTGTGCGGTCAGCTCAACCGCTCACCTGAGTGGAGCTCGATGTGGCAAAGCGCTCAGGGGACTGCGGTTCCGTTCTGTTGGAGAATCTAGAGATCTCTTCGCACCGCTGAGGACGGCTACCGGATGGGTTGTAATGCGGTAAAAATTTCATATAACTCAACTTGTTGCTTCAACAACGCCAAATACCTTTTGAAGGGTCTCCCTCAAAAACAAAAAAGGTGCCCGTAAAGTGTAATATTTAGTTTGGTAATTAAATTAGTGAGGACTGGTACTAAATGTTGTGCTGTATGAATTATACTAAGACTGAAGTACCTACTAACGACTCATATGGCGGTAAGCGTTGGTCTAAATCCCGGCCTGACATTGAGTTCTGGGTTCGATCCCTGGTGAGACAAATATCTAAATGATGATTTCTTATTTTGGTTTTAGGTCTTGGTGTTTGAATTTCTGGGTCTCAGAATATGCGCCTTTGTCCGTCTATAACACACACATGTCAGTCGTAAATTTTTACATATTTTTTCTTTACGAATTTTACATACAAAATTTACCATTTAGAAAGGTTTTATGCTATATACAATGAACTGCAGAGTAACGTGGACGGTCACAACGTACAAAATTTCCGGTACGTCGTCTGGTGGTACCAATAAACTGCAGAGTAAAGTACGTGTATGAAAGTATCGGGAACTATCAAGTTGCATTTTAACGGTATATTGTAAGGGACTATAGATAGGTTTATGCAGGCCAACATAAAACAAAAATCTTAGTAACAGATATATTGATCTGGTAAATAGGTTTTACCAGATCAATACATCTTACACCATATATTTTTAAAATGGTTAATTAAATAGATAAAATTTCAACTATCTTTATTATAGTGCCTTAAAAGAAAATGCATCGTGAGAAACATGAAGACAAGAAAACTAAGTAATAGAATTCTATTTTTGCCTATTTCGAACGGAATTCTAGACTTGACTACTATTGCTTGAAATGAAATGAAATGAAATGTCCTTTATTTTGTATAGGCTTACGGGGTACTTACACAACCGTCATTTATAATATATTTTTCTTACACTCCCACCGGATCGGAAGATGTGAGATCATCTAACTGAGAAGAGAAACTATGGATAATGCGACTTCCAAAGCCGCAGTCAAACTGTTGTCAAATTACAAGACGAATATTTACTTACGCAGTTTAATAGCCAGTTTAATGGTCTATTGACAGATTTATCGAATAAAATCAAACATGCATCACACATTTCACGGGCGGTCAGCCCAAATATATAAAAAAATTGCTCTTATTGCATTTCCAACCTTACTTATGTCAAATTTCATATCGTAAAAACGTTAATAATGATTTTATGCTATTAGTAGTTGATATACATGAAGGTAGATAAGGTAAGTACTAAGTTAATAGAAAAGTATAATGGTAGGTAATGTTCAACATTTTTGGCATGAAAATCTGGCAAGCGTGGATGTCGCAAAGTAGTTAGAAGGCGTGGGTTAATTTTGCCGGGAACGCTTACATACACAAGATGTGTAAATGCGGTTGTGGACAGATATTACCGGTTGAAATTGAGTTCGGTTTGGTAAGCACATAGCACACCGGATATTTTCGTAGTCACGGTTGAAACAGTATGTTTTGAATATTAAGTTTTTACGTAGGTATATTAGACTTAAACGTGTTTTAATTGATTACTTTACTTTACTTTTACTTTTATGCGCTTTAATCGTTTATTTAAAATGATTAAAGCGCATAAAAGGGTGAATGTAAATAACTGCAGAATTGGTACATTTTAAATATATAACACGTACTCACATGATTACCACTTTTTTACTGAAGATATTAACAAGTGGTAGAACCAGTGTAGTTCGACCGGGGAAGTATCAACGCAAGTAGTAATAGCAACGCATTTGTGATCGATTTCAGATAGAACCTCTGTCCTATATGAAGTTGCTTACAGATGTCCATGAGCGGTAGTAACCACTTACCATCAGGCGGACCGCATGCTCGTTTGCTACTTTAGTCTATAATATAAAAAGAAATCGACTTAGTTGGATCGGGGTTACAGCGAAACTGCGTCGGCGGGGAGAGTCACTAGCAGTAAATTAGCAAACAAACATAGTTCAAAAAAATGAAGTAGACACAGGTTCCAAATCACAAGACATGACACTAACTGTATCCTTACGAACCGAACTGAAATATTTGTGATTTGCATAAACTAACCACTGGATTCTGAAGTAACTCGTTTGCACCAACGTAAAACTTTCCAGATTGATGAACATTCGATTATAGAAGGATGTTTTTGGTATCTGTTGCTTCTCTTACTAAACGTGGAAGGTAATGAGGCTCAAAGTTACCTAGGGTTTATGGATTTCGATCCTAATTAAATTATTATTACCGCGTATTATGAGTACCTACCTACTCGTTACAAATAAAAAAATGAATGGTTCATTTTATTATGATTACTATCTCTATCTCTAGTCTTTAATACATAGAACAATAGGGCTGAAAGAATTTACATCGTTAGAAAGCGAATCAACGATCACTATTCATTGAAGCAATTAGAAATTTCGAAGCAACTTAATAATCCTTGGGAATTTCACTATGACATAAATCTTAATTGTACACCTAATTGCAGCGGGTATAAGCGGCAAATTATTGTTTCAAATTGTAAGAGACAAAACAACTTGTTTAATGAACATTTCAAGAAGGCTTTACAAATTTTAATGAACGCGGTACCAGGCGCCGAAATTGGCGTTGGTTGAAAAACATTAGTTTGTTAATTAACAAACCAAAATGATTTTGTTGGTGAAAATGGAAATTGTTTTGAGAAAACTCGAGTACGTAGTGTCGGACCTGTTTTAGATTTTTTAGAAGTTTTAGGTTTATCCATGCTTCTTATTAAGGTTTGACATTTTTTGTATTAAATTAACTATGTATACCTACTGCATTTTCATATATGTGTCGGAGATGGACATTAGTTTGGACGGTACACAAAGCGCAACACGAGCTCTGACAGATGGCAGCACCGTCGCGATGTCGTCGATTGACATTGGGATAATTTCGTGCCACAACAAAGCCTAGGACGGGCTGTATGCGTGAAAGGCGCTCAGTTTCCATTCTGCCGTCGTGGAGACCGTTACCTCCACTCTAAGAACTGTTATTCATTTCGTTTGCTCGCTGTGGTTTATATTGTGCTAAATTGTTAACGTAATGAAAGTGGTTATAGAGTATTTTCTGTATTTCTTTGCTCGACTACCCACCTAAACGCCCACGTGATATTCGAAGTGGGAAGTAATAATTGTGATGATCCGACATGTTTTCTTATATATAATATATAATACAATACCTTCATTACAAACGTTACATATGGAATATCCATTCCAAAATTCTAGTGGAGTTCTTTCATGGCTGATTTTAAATTATTAATATTATTTTGTTACTTTCAATAAATGATATAAGCTTATTTTTTGTCTGTTTATACTAATCTTCCTATTACTCTTGATGTAGTAAAGTTACAAAGTAGAGCATCCTCTAGGCGTTATCCACTATCAACAAATACTGCTCCCGACTATTAATATGCCTGATTTATAAGTAAACCGGTACTTTCATACATTTACATACCTCGTTACTTATTGTATATGACGGCGTAGCTCCACCATCACACCAATTCCATTCGTTTCATGCTGAATATATAACGGAAACTACTTTGCTAGAAGAATGACTTTTATTCACTTTTACAGTTTATAATTCGAGCAAAGTAACAGCTTATATTACGATAATACTTAAATGAGAATGAATCTGCTCGATAGCGCGCACACTTAAATACAACAATCAGATAACCCCACTACTACCCACATCACACCACAATTTTGAGACGAGAGTCGCGATGGACGCTAATAAAATAATCGTACAGCTAAATGTTGTTTAAAATACAAGAGCAAACATTTTAATATTAATATAATTGATTTAATACAAGTTACTTCCACATATTAGTTAAACATATTTTAGGAAAAATAAATTAATATTGATACATTTATTTACTTATTTTATCATGAATTAATAATAAATTTAATAAGCATAACATTTATTTATTTTAGTTGTTTTAATAAACATAAATGGCCCGCCGCCCACATATACGTACAGCTATAGAAATAAATAAATAAAAAATCACTACTGATATTTTGGCAACGCTTGAAAGCAATATACCTGCCATCAGATTTATTGACTAGATATATCAGCGCTTTTGTAGAAACTCATAGATCACCGGTGGACACTTTATACAATGCAATAAAACATTACGTGTGTTTAATTGCCCCCTACAAAATAAACAGCCGCCGTGTATAATGACTTTCAATGTTCATATAAATCTTTAACATAAAGGTGTTGAGCCTAAATTGGGTAATAATATTTGAGAAATATATTTGCTTCTCATTAACAAGATCATTTAGATGTTAATTTGTATTATTCAACATGTATAATGTTAATGTTCAGTACTTAACAATGTAGACTTTATTATTTTATGTACGAAATATTTGATGTATTTTTGTTTGTGTATTTTTTTATAAAGTTACTTCTTTTTATCATAACCCTTTGTACCATTAATTACTAAGTTTATCGTTTAGTACGATTTCATTCCAAATCTGAATAATAGCGCGTAATAAATTTGTTTATCTGTGCCATATCAGTACATTTCATTTTTATTGTTCCAGCGTTTTATCTGGTTATCACAGTCCTTGTTAGCTTTTGTTAGTCTTTATATTTGTTTAGTCCGATTCTATTGTTGTTACAACTTTTGTATTATTGAGAAAGGGTGAGTTTCTGTGTATTATTGGGATCCTGACTAGTTTTCTTATCTATTTTAGGGATAGTCTGTCTGATTTGTCTTCATATACTAAATTTGAGTCCTTAGGATTTTGGCCTTAAATTGAGTGTGTGATTTAAATAACGTGCACGAAACTCAGCTTTTAATAAAAAAAACAACAGTTACTAAAAGTTCTATATGTGCTGCAGGCGAAAACATGCTTAGTTTTGGTAGTTTTTTGTTGCACTTTTTGTTTATCCTTAGCTGCAAAACCCATTGTATGAAAGTATTTGCTTTTCCGTTTTCAGTGATTTATTTGTAAGCAAACGGTTTTTTTTCTTTTACTATAATTTATTTATTTTACTAATTTGACATGTGTCTGTTCAAATCCTAATTCTCTTTAAATTTATGGCAAAATATAATTATGAAAGTATATTGATAGTTATGTGTATTTTATATATATAATGTCATTCATAGGCTTGCGAGCTTAATTCCTATCAATATAATGCCATTTCTAATAACTTCAACAAAACAATATGCTGGTATTGTGATGTAGCATATGACTTTAAACGCTATCTACGCTCATAGCCCCACAGTAGGATTTTCTCCTGCGTCGTGGGTACCATGGACACAAAAACGAATACACAAACACCCAGACCCAGAACAGAAATCTAAACTCATCATTCAGATGTCTGTCTGGTCGGGGACCGAACCTGCGTGTCAGACCGGTATGGTGACCGCTCTGCCACGCGGGTCGTCACAATATGACATGATAGTACATTTTAGTTTTTGATAATTACTTAGGAATATAAGTCATAAATTCATGGTTTGTTATTAATAAATTATAAGTACGTTCAGTTTATTATACAAACTTATGTCATGAAAGATAACATTTATGAAAGATATCTTAATAACTGCATAAAAAATTAAACCAATTGGACAACTATTCATAAAAACCCAACTTTATTATAAAAACCCGGCTTACATAATTATAAAAACGAAATTTTGTGGATAGGTGGATGTTAGTTTTTCAATCACGTCAGAACGGCTGGATGGCATTGGAT
>MOOZ01000543.1:139923-150942 GCA_002930495.1 Cecropterus lyciades | reverse complement strand
ATTAGCTCTGCATGGTATGCCGCGCGGCACAGACGCGTGATCGGCTCCTTACGGAACGGTTGTGCTCAGCGAACAAATTTTTAAAATTTAGTCTTTTCAGAATATTACGTATAATACTTTTTATTTGAATAAGTTTTGTTTTAGTTCAGTTATTGTTGTTAATATCTTTGTCTAAATATATTTATTATTTGAGTTTGTATATATCTTGTCGTATAATAATTAACTTTTGAGTAATTAGTTTTCCAGTTATTTAATTTCTTACTTATTTTTGTTAATCTTTATCTAAATAGATTTAATTTTGTAGTAGGTATTTTAGGGTAATTCTTTTACCGTGGATAGGCGATATATTATCGCATAGGTAATAATTAATTAGTTAACTAAACAAGGAGTGGAGTAACATTTAGTATTTCATTCATTCATTAAAATCCATCTACACTATTAAAATGGTATTGTAATTCTAGATTGTATAACATTTTTTCAAAACGCAGGTGAAACTGCGGGAACAGGGGACGGAATTGCCTTTTATTATATACTAGATATAATAAAAGGCAATTCCGAGTCACTGACTTATACATATATCAACGCGAAGCTGAAACTACTGTACCTAGAAACTTGAAATTTGGTACAGGTGTTCCTTTAATTTATAATGTGAGCAATAATAAAGGATTTTTACAAATTCAACCCCCAACGGGGTTAAATAGTGGTTGAAAGTTCGTATGAAAGTCCGCCAATTTTGAAGCAAGCTCTGTGAAATTTAGTATTTGGCTTTCTGTCTTCGCGGGCGAAGTCGCGGGCAACAGCTAGTTAATATATACTAGCAATATCGGCTGCATTAAAAAAAACTTTTGTTTGCTTTACATTTATTCAAAACAGCCTCAGGGAGTCCGAGTAATTAAAAGCGGAAGCAAAAAACAATGAATCCTTCCGTTAAACTTTTTGCAATAAATATGCATTCACGGGTGAATCATACCGATAAATCACCGAAAATTTCCCCCAGGAAAAACATTTTGGATCCCGCCCCGTTGGCAGACAAATTAAATTTTCTACACATTGACTTTCAGCGAGCTCAGTAATTACTTAATTTGGCGATTACTTTACAGTTGCCTGAGTTCAGGAAGAACTTTTACAGTTCTTATATATTTTATCCCCTAATGTAATGTACAGCCAGTTGTGTTGTGAGTTACTACCAAGTGTATAATCATTGTGAGCGTAAATACGTATAAAATAGTTGGTAGGTATTTCTTTAATATCTGAAAATTTTGTAACTATGATAATTGCTAATGATTGCAAATTGCAAATGGTTGCTGAATTCAAGCAAGAAAAAAATATGTCAGATTGCTATCGAACCACCAAAGAAAATTACGCTATGTACAGCATTTTTTTCTATGTAAAAGGAAGTATTAAATATTGGTTTTCATATCGTATGCAAACGGAAAATAGTTTACATGGTATATAATAATACGACACAACTAACATTTTATTCTTGACGGACTGATTTATTAATTGACAACCATTAGTACAAAGTTTTATATTTGCCCTGGCTACCGTCTCAAGTATAAAGTCAGTGTTATTAGTGTGACGTCATACTGATGGAAGGCAGTAAGCATGGTGGAAGGCATATTGTAAGGCTTGGCTGGCGGGACTGATTGGCTACGTTGGCTCGGCTAGTTAGGTCGACTTGCTAGTTTGGCGGACTTGGCTAATTTGACTGGTTCGTTAAATTCGACTGGCTTGACTAACTAGCCAGCAAAACTTAGCTGACTGGTAAGCCAAGCTCAGATCGGTGGCGTTACAATAAATAATATAAATATGAGTAAACACTATTGCACATGAATTTAAAGTAAATTTATACTATTTTTGAAGTAAGCCCTTTGAGAATACGCTTTAATGGACACTACGATTGGTCCACGGATAATTGCTGCAATGAAAAACAAACTGAAGTAGTTCGACGTGTTACAGTAGAGTGCAAATTTTAATTCAATAGCTAGCTTGCAAGCGTCGGCTTTGTTCGAATTTAAAGGTGAATTATCATAAGATCACGGTATAGTAATACAAAAATAGTATTAAGTAAATTTTGTAGGTAGAAATGTATAGCGACACCCGACGGCCAATAAAAAATAGCTTAGTGTTGCAAGCTAATCTGCAACTTATCAGCAATTTGCAGCAAATTTAGCTATCTTATAAGATCGAGCACATACACTTGTTTTATTACTAATCTCCGACGCTTAAAGTTTATCGTTGGAAGCGATCTGTTCTGGGTTAGTGCATATAAAGGAGAGTTCAAACTGGGTTTTCATTTCCTAAGAATACGAATACGTTTAAAACAGTAAATAGAGCAAAATATGTTTTTAAACACTAATGCACTATGGCATAGTGCGTTAGTGTTTAAAAACATAATACCTCAGACCTCAATAGTGCCTCACAACGGGTGGGTCTTAAGATGAACATGGACAAGACGAAAATCATGTCTAATATCCATGTCACACCCGTACCGGTAGTAGTTGACGGCACTCCTCTCGAAGTTGTCGACGAGTACATTTACCTGTGACAAATGATCCGGATGTGTAAGTCTAACTTTGAGAGGGAGGTCACTCGAAGAATCCGACTCGGCTGGGCTGCGTTCGGGATATTGCGTAGTATCTTCTCGTCCACAATTCCTCAGTGCCTGAAGTCGAAATCGTTCGAGCAATGTGTGTTGCCAGTGATGACCTATGGCGCCGAAACGTGGTCTTTCACAGTAGGCCTTATACGAAAGCTCAGAGTCGCTCCGCGTCTTATAGAGAAGGCTATGCTAGGAATTTCGCTACGAGACATGATTCGCAACGATGAAATCCATAGACGAACTAAGCTTACCGACATAGCTCTCAAAATTAGCAAGCTGAAGTGGCAATGGGCCGGCCACATAACTCGAAGGACCGATAACCGATGGGAAATATAGGTCCTCGAGTGGCGACCGCGTTTAGGCAAAAGTAGCACAGGACGCCCCCCGACCAGGTGGACCGATGATCTGAAGAAGACAGCGGGAAACCGTTGGATTCAGAAGGCACAGGACCGTTTGGAGTGGCGCCGATTAGGGGAGGCCTATGTCCAGCAGTGGACCTCAAAGGGCTGATGGATGGATGGATGTTTTTAAAACCTACTTTGGTCAAAATAAGTTTATAAAGGTATCTAGCTACAACAATACAAAGAGAGAAATAAGCAGACAAGTTAAGCACGAACGAGAATTACTTATTAAATTTAACAACAAAAATATATTTATTATACAGAAAAAAGTGTCGTTACAGTTTTATGCAAAAACATATATTAAAGACTTTTAAAGCAGTGCTTTACAAATAAATTAAATTTTAATTAAATAGATTATCAAGAGTCTTTACAATTGTGCTTTAAAAATATTTATTGCACTGTTTTATACGGGTAAGATATTTTTGTTACAACATTATTCATTTCGAAAACGAAATGGAAAAACTTTATGTACGTTGCAACACTTTTTAATACAAATTTTAAAGTATGAAAGTAGTAATGGTAAGTGGCCACTGCATCCCACGATCGTCTGTAAAAAACCCCAGGTAAGGTCAGAGTCTTATTTTAGGTTAACCATAAATGCGTTGCTACCACTGAGGACTAAATTAGAACGCCTCGGATAAATATGTCTTTCTTACCACACCCTTCAGACCAGAACATAGCAACGCAACATTGCTGTTATTAGTCACAAATAGATAATGCGGAGGTGCCTCCAGAGTCGAAGCACAAAGAGTTCTACCACCTTGAAAATCCCGAGTGACTTACATTCGGGATGTAATTGTAAGTTATTATTATGACCATTATACACACGTTCTGATAGTTTAGATATACGATTATATCGTGATAATAAGGTTGGATTCAATACCAAGTAGAAATAAGATTCCTGAAAAAAATCAATGTATATATAACGGGATAGAATAACGGTTTAAAAATTATTAGTAATAATAAGATTTATAAAATAAAAGAATTAAACTTCTTTTTTATTTAACCTTAGTACTAAAATGTATGGAAAGTTATCAAGATTAATGGAACAAGCCTTAAAAAGGTTGGATTTGCATCATTATTATCACTGTACGTATTACATAACTAGTTACATTTTTTTTTCATAATTTTCACCATTTATAAATATGCAACATAGAAAGTTCAAAAACCTTAATTAGGTACAAATAAAAGAATTTATAAATTCTTTGAGCATTATTTCAAAATACGCCGCATGAGTTAGGCATGACCCCTATTTTTAGGGAAGTTGTTCCAGTCTTTTCTTTGCTACACTTGTGCAAACAGTATATATACTTTTTATACATCTAAGCAAGGACCACACCTTAGATATTAGAAAGTATCTCCCGTCATATGGGCTCATTGTATGCCGAGGGTTATTAGAACAAGTGTTAAGGTCCCGTGACATGAGAGTTGTATTTTTTTGTTCTGGAAGTATCATACATGTATTATAATTAACCCTATACTTGGCAATAAAAAATATAGTAACTATTCGTAATTTTTCTTCTCTATAATGGATTTTGGAGTTATTGAATACTTGTAAAAAATATATAAAAAAATCTAACATATATAGTTTTGGAAATATAGCATGTGTCTTTAAATGCACATTGCCAGCTCCATCAAGTTTACACTACGAAGAAAGTGTGTGCACTAAAATGCACTTTGTCTCTTGCACGGGTAAATTAAAGCAGCGATTATTTTTAACAAAAATATGATATATTTATATAAAGTTTAACAAAAATTAATTAATATTCTTATATTAATCACAACCATTGTGGAGATCAAAATTAACCTTAAACAATCAAAAAATCTACTTCGTAATGTAAAAACATACAATTATTTATATGTCAAGTATCATAAATGCACTTATAAAGAAAAAGCAATAAATTGTGTAGGTATGTGAAAGAATTAAGCCGACTTTGTGTGATAATCACTAAAACAATTACGACCCTCTACTAAACAAAGGCGCACGTTACATTTCACACATATGTATTTGGTTTGTTTATGTATGCACTTCTTGCATCTGCCTTTGCTCGTAAAAGATGGCATGTGCCCAGTTTGATCGAATCGGCCATAATCGGATGTTTGAGGAGTGACAAAATGTGCACCTCTTGAAGACTCTAATTTTGTCCTTTGGAATGTCGTGAGATTGTTGCTTATG
This sequence comes from Cecropterus lyciades, assembly GCA_002930495.1. Taxonomy (NCBI): domain Eukaryota; kingdom Metazoa; phylum Arthropoda; class Insecta; order Lepidoptera; family Hesperiidae; genus Cecropterus; species Cecropterus lyciades. Next base: position 145,763 of record MOOZ01000543.1, on the reverse strand, counting down.
GCACATCGAAAATCTTTGAGTTTTATATGTTTATTATCTTTGGTTTCGCGACGATAAATGAGCCATGCATTATTGACACAAATATCAAGAAGTTGTGAAAATAAAGGGATATACCAACGGTGTGCCCGCATTCCAGTCCTGTAAAGTGCAACAAGCATGTCAGCAAGGTCTACACCTCCCATACTGCAATTGTAATCCTTTATAATGTTGGGGCACGTCACGGGCCGTCTGCTTTTAGTTTGTTTGCAGTATCGTATCACTTGTTGCACTGGTTGCGAATCAGTGTACGTACTAGCCGCTATGACACTTTTGTTATCAAACCATTTGACTATCGCTATTTTGCTTTCATTAGAAACAACCTGGGCAAAAGATCCCCGACCTTTTTTCTTCAAAGTTTTATCAGTCGGTAATTTAGCTGCAGCTCCTCGAAGTCTATTTTGCCTGATAGTCCCTAAAGAGAAGATGCCATATTCATTTCTCAGATGCGCTAGCAATTCCAGAGAGGTGAAAAAATTGTCAAAGTACAGCACCGAACAAGGTTTTTGTTTTATTGTCTTGGACAGTGCTACTACCACCTTTGCACCTAATCCCATACAACTTTCTTCTTCACTAAACTCACAATAACGAAAAGTATCCTCTCCACCGTATACCAAAAAGTCATAGACAATGCCTGATACTCCTGCGCGAACGAAGACTTTAAAACCCCATTTACGAGGTTTGTTTTTGATGTATTGCTTACGGGAACCAGCTCGTGTACCTTTATAAGGCACCATCATCTCGTCTATGCTAAAACGAGTTTCCTCTTCAACTTTTATGACTTTTATAACAGTTATGACGTATGCTTTGTAAGAGATATCCTAATTTAAAATACCTGTATCCATCATCTTGTACATTATCAGCAAAGTGTAAATACCTACGAATTTGTTGAAATCGTTTTAATGGCATTATATTAGCAATTTTGTTGTAACGCAGATTTTTAGACCAGTAGTCTACGTAAGCAGGCATGTTCACTACACCCATCAATAAGTTGATTGCAATGAAATCATTTATTTCATCCTTTGTGACATTAAGAGAACTACCTTTTTTTTGCATGTAATACAAATTAGTTTGATGGACAATGAATTCTATAAGCTCATCGTCAAAAAACATCTGAAAGTACTCTAATGGTGACTTAGTTTGGTGTGACGATGAGAACGTTTTATCTTCAATATCTGCTCTACCTTTAAAAGTTTTCTTACAAGTCCACTTCGTATCTATTTTTTTCATTTGTACAAGTGCCTTTTTAACAATAACTGTAGTTTTTTTTCTTGATCGAGTACCACCAGACGGAGATGCGTTGTTAAGATAGCTTCGACTAGCTAATGGTGAAAATTGTGGAATATTGATGACAGCTGATGTAGTAGCACTGTTTATAGCCAGTGGAGTTTGGTGTTCGGTTTGCTGTATTGAGCTGTTTGACGCAGGATACGCTGGAAAGCTAATCGAAGACAGTATGGACGGCGAATTTGGACTCGGTAAAGATACTTGATGACTTGATTTAGTATTCAAGTCAATCAGTGAAGAGCTAACAGTTGTTACAAAGACATTATCGTCATCACTGTCCGACAATAAATGTAAATTTTCAAATGAAGATTCTAGTGACGGTGGGTCTGAGCTTAAGTGAATATTATCATCTTCAACCTTGTTTTGTACAATTTTGCGTACATAATGTAGTTCATCTTCTGAAGAATCACTTTTTTCAAAATCGGAACCAGCACCAGGTTTAGGCACTAACGCCAAAATTCGTGCCGTTCTTGACGAAGGCTGGAACAAAAGCAAAATATTAAAATAAACTCTAAAATAAATAAATTATTTCATCGAATATAATTTACAAAATAGTATACAATATAATATAATACGAATTAAGTTTATAAAACAATTAATATACAATATAAAATAACAAAATAATATGAATTATTTTACAAAACAATTTCATCCAGACTGGCAATGTGTATTCAAATGCACACCACCAAACAGAGGTAGGTTTATAGCTAATTTCGCAATGTGCATTTAAAGATACATGCAAATTGTAACGAAAATTAGACTAAAAATACAAAGATAAATTGACTAAATATATAATTCACACGGAAAAATGTATATTTAGGTACTATATGCAGCATTCATTTATTCTTTTTCATAGGTTAATTATAGGATTTTAATCGATTATTACCTTATATGTCGTAGACGCCCGCGCACGTTCCGCCATCTTGCGATCTACTGAGCTTCCATGTGTTGCCAGTGTTTAGAGGTCATTTTTGCCAATAAATATAGATGTTGCACTACGCAAACGTTTGAAAGATAAATTAAAAATATGTATAATTTCTCCTTGAGATTATTTACAAAAATGTGTGCATTTGAATGCACATTGTCAATTAAAGGGTTAAAGTTTTGTAAGTAAACGTTAAATATTATAAACCGCTTCAGAAATGTCTACAATATTGAAAATTTAGTAATCACGTATTATTGAATATATCTAGTGCATATATTTAGGACGAGTTTTGTATCTTTTAAATGTTATGATAATATATAGGTATCTATAGCATAGATGGTATCCTATTCATAAAATATTAAGAAAGAACCAATATGTACAGGTTAGATCAATTCTTATACATTTCGGAACAGGATACCGATCAGAATGAGAATCGTACGAGCAATTTAAGTAACAAATAAAAATAATCAAACCAATTATTTATTCGCTAGGTACAATTAACACAGGGTACATAAACAGAAATACAGCAACGAGATATAAGACAGTTCCTGGATCTGTCGTTCGCACGGTGGCTCGCAGAGAGGTATCGCCGGATCGCACAACACCATATGCACTCTGTCGAAGCGTTAACTTGCTAATAACGCTTGCGGCTCGTTGTTCTACCTACCTCCTAGTATTTACCTCACCCACATACATATATATAATTATATACTAGCTTAATCTATTTTACTGATTATAATATCCAAATAAATACTGAAAGTCAGTTAGTAGATGGAGTCGTTTTCTCAATACTGTTATGACATCGTGCAAACAATTAGTGTAATTTATCTAAATGCTTTTACGTAGTTCTTAGTTTTTAAATATATTAATACTCGTATTACTGTTTAGTTCAGGCGTGCAATCTGTGTTAGGTGTGAGACATGGGCATTATGGGCATGAGGAACATGCCTGTGGTTATACGATAGTACAGTAGGATATACGAGTACATACGATAGACATCCGTACTTTATACAGAAAACATTTGTAATGTTTTGTATTCGTATAATGTAAAATATTAATCATAAAGAAAATGAATTGAACTCATTACTAACATATATGTATGGTGTCCTCTATTTTATCTACATATACTTACAGAGGGTCCAAACTGAGTACTCTTCACATTCGAGAGCCAGTCATTTGGTCGTCAACGGCACGCACGGACGTCACCGAATTACATGCAGAAGTGGATCATTTCGACGTATTCGTGAAAAATACCATTGGAAATGTCAAAAGAGCTTAATTCCTTTGATGTGTATAACAAGGCCGCAAAGAATTAGCCGTGCATGATGTCGGCCGCCATTATAGTCGAGCGGGCTAGTTCATAGAAATGTCATATGAACTGCTGCCAATTAAACCTGGCAATATTTTATTTTAATAAATTAGAACGTTAAATAATATTTATAGCTATATCGCAGACAATTTTAGAAACATTTAGCGTTGGCCATGCGATTATTTAAAAAAACCGAATGAAATATAAGATAACGAAATAGAAGTATTACAATATTAAGAAACTATGAACCATGTAAAAGTATTTAAATGAATTTAGACTAATGATGGCACACTATGACACTATTTAGAAAACTCAATGTCTATAGTCAGATACAAACGAATCTTAGGGCCGCAATTATATCTACAGACATGTACATAATGCCCATTTCTGATACCTTACGTGTCTGCAGATATAAAAATGACTTTATGCTTTGTTCCTACAGACATTGAGCGTGTCAGACACGTACCGTGGCAGAGAACTTATGTTATTTATATAGAATAACATTATTGTTATTCTATATAATGTGTATCAACGTATTTATCTTCCATAACATCTTCCATAACATAACTCGGTAAACACATGCCTTGTCTGTCAAAATATTGTATAGAAAAATATGTTTTTGTCTCACGCGACACGTTCATTGTCCGTAGATATAAATAGAGTCTCTAAGCTCGGGTGCTTTAAACGCATAGAAATAAGTGTATCGATGAACTTATCCTCATGCACAATGCGATCCATACACATCTTTATACGTTGGGTACCTTCTAAATTACGTTTTAATTTGAACTTATTTTGCTGTTGAGATATAATTTTTTGAAATATAAAGTGATCATCTTCCAACAACCCTTGTACCCATTCCGATACGTTTATCATTTGGAAGCACGTAGATCTATTATAAGGAACTTCATTATCACACTATCCTGTCGGGAATTCCAGTATAACCACGGATAATTGCGTTTACCGCTGAATAGGATACGTGGAGATATTAATACGTTAATGGGAGAAGGAGCGATTTTGTGCTATACTATGGATATTTTCACTATATTACATGAGTACATAAGACGTACTCATGTGTAATAATGTTCTTAATAACAAATTATTAATTATTTTACAATTATATGCATATAAAACGTATATGTTAAAAAACAATACGTCAGAATAAATATAAAAATCTGCATCAAAATTACTGTCTGTGAGATAAGTTCCCAGAATGCTGGCAACATTTTTAATAAGTTAATTTTTTTAGGAAATTCCCATGAAATTTGAAAATATTGATTTTACAAATACGATACGGCAGGTTGTTGAGATTATTAAACATTCATAATGAAGATATCTGAGCCTACAACAAGGTATATTGTGGGCTCAGATCCTGCGGGCTTAAAGAAAATTTTTTGCCGTGGAGTTCAAGGTCATGTCCTGAATTGGTGGGATGGGTACCTCTGATTTCCTGAGAATAAAGAAAACAGCAGACGACTAACATACAATGTCATTAAATTGCTAATAAAATAAATTAGGAATTTTAGTGAAGTGCTTTTTATAATAATTTTGTGTAGAAGAAATCAGAATAAGAAAAAACAAACGTAACGACATCTTTGACTTCTTAGCAGAGGACTCATGGCGTATCAATGAACAGTAGGGCCATTTAAGAAAGTTTCTGTAATCCATGACAGCCTAGTTAATCGTTTTGAACCACATCGTACATCTGTTAACAGACTTGATTATTAATGTCCTATCGGGAATATCCGTATAGCGGGGAATCACGTTGACTGATCTGGTAATACGTGGATGTATTAATTCCTTATAGCAATAATATCTTTTTGTGTGACCCATGCATCTGAACGTAAATTCTTCCGAATTTATTACGTAAACTGCACCCAGCAGTCGATATGTTGTAATAAATTTAGCTATCATAGTGGGAATTTTATGTGTATCGAAAAATTCCTAAAAAATGCATACTAGCATGCATTTCGTAAAATTTATTATTCTAATACTTTAATAGACATATGCCTTCCCTATGCGGATTTCATCAAGAGTGAGCACGCCCGGCATGCATGTCGGTGATCGCAGAATTTGATCATGATATAAAGGAAAATGCTGCTCATCTAGCTGGATGTTGTTCCTCAGTTGCCTTCTACAACTATTTCTATTTCTGCCTAATAACAGCAGTGTAATGCGCTGTTGTGTTCTGGTCTGAAGAGTGTGGTAAGGGAGACTTTCTTTTCCGAGGCATTCTATCTTAGTCCTCAGGGGTAGCAACGCATCTGTGGCCAAGCTCAGGTGAGA
>MOOZ01000543.1:100810-116106 GCA_002930495.1 Cecropterus lyciades | reverse complement strand
TTATTTAGGGTATTTATGTAACTTGTGAATATTCTAAGCACACTATTGGAATATTTTTGTTATCTAATAAATGAAATAGGCATTTATATTGTACCTATACATACGTAAAATCTTACAAACTATTATTATTACTGTTATGTTAAACAAAAAATAACATGGTCTTTAGTTATCTATCAATTATTTATCTATCATTATTGTATATTTCGATGTTCTTTAGCGAAGTTACAAATATTATGTAAGATAGTTGAAGAGAATATCTTAATATTAATAGTTATGTTGAACCATGATTGTAAATTAATTTCCATCTACACCTTATTATTTATTTTGCCTTTTAAACACATTACTCTTATAGAAAAGTCTTAAAATCTATTTAATAATGGTAATTTATTTAGAAGTCTTGATTTCTGTTTAATAATCACCAAAACATATAAGTTCATATCGTTCTATGAACTCTTTAAGTTTGCTCAGGAAATTATAATGTTAAACAAAATTATTGTATTTCATGTCTTTTTGCGTGGATGTCGTAGAAGGCGACTATGGGATAAAATTCAGAAGATGGGCATCGGCCTTACCTGATGGAGGTTTTTGCCAGTTACACAAAACAACACACCTGCTGAGTTTCTTGCCCGATCTTCTCAGTAGAGGGCTTGTGCCGATCCGGTGGTAATGTAAGAAAAAAATATTGTAAATGACAATTTGCATTGTCAAAAGGCTAATGGATGAATGGATACTAGTCTTATTTAAAAGTACGAAGTCAAATCAAGTACATGAATTTTTGAAAGTAGGTATTGAAGTCAATTCAGAGCCGATAACGAGATTATCAAAGTTATATCAAGTAAATAGGATTTGTGTAGGTAAACAAGTTAGTCGTTCATTTGAAAAGTCGAAAGCACGAATCTTCGCCGCATTAACTGCGTCAGGTGGGTTTAAATTTTTTTGTTGGCGGGTGGCCAAGACATTGTTATTTAAAATCTGTTTCCAGCCGCATATGTTCCTATAAAAAATAACCAACAAAACGCTTACAATACGTTCACGCAAATTGTGGAGCATTAAGCAAATTCGGGCAAATTAGCAGGCGTATAGCTATAGAGCTAATAATAATTCCTGACTGCAGATTTCGCCCGCGGCTCTGCATACAGTTGCACTACTGAAAACAATGTTATTTGCATACATTGTATTTTACCACTTTTTACCGCCCACCCGCACTTACGTAATGGCCAGAATTCAACGTTTATTACATCTTAAATTGTTGGTTTTACTTTATTAATTACTAGCTGAGCTCGTGGTTTCACCCGCGTTTAAAAGAAATGTAACGTGACATACATTAACCAAAATTTTCCAAAAAACAAAACCCCGATTTTGAAACATTTTTCATTGGTGCTCCGCTCCTGTTAGTCTTAGCGTGATGATATATAGCCTATAGCCTTCCTAGATAAATGGGCTATGCAACACCGAAAGAATTTTTCAAATCGGACGAGTAGTTCCTGAGATTAGCGCGTTCAAACAAACAAACAAACTCTTCAGCTTTATAATATTAGTATAGATGGTGATTTACAAAGTTTCTAAACGGCTATTGTGATTGTCGGTAAAATATTGTAAGTGCTATGTTAGTACTCATTACGGTTATTTAAATATTTCACTACTATTTTATTCGTGTTCATAGTTGTTATTTCGGTTTGATATGAAAACATATCATCCTGCTTTGGACAGCATGGTAGAGTATACTTCAAGCCTCACTCAGTCCGGAGGAGCGACCTCTATTAAGTGTGGTATAAAAATGATTAAAACATTTTTTTTTGTATTCTTGTTCATCAGATTTCGCACATTAAAAATATAATAGGAGTAGCGTTGCTAAATCTATTTTGGATTTCTTTGGAATGTTTTTTAAAAAAGAACTTCGTGCTTGTTTGAACACTGTATTAAGTTTATAAAAAACTCTGTTAGCAGGACATTTATTCGAAATACTATTTTTAACCCCTGTAATTTATCATAACCATACTAATTGGCAGCGATATAAATTCAACTTGCATATAAGTTAAATAGTAATAAATAGCTTTTAATGTTATCCATTGAACAGCACTTTTTATATCTTTACTATATTATTAATATTATAAAACTGAAGGGCTTTCTTGTTTGGTTGAACGCGCTAATCTCAGGAACTACTGGTTCGATAGCTAAGCTATAAACATCGCCATGTTCGTTTGTTTGTTTTTTTCTTATGTGTTATTATTATTCTTATCTTAGTAGTAGGTGCAACCAAAGCGCGGGTCAAAGCTAATAGGGTTTGAATGGCCACTGTTCTATCGATAGTATCAAAAGGTTCTTAATCACTTTTGAAATGAAACTTCTTTACAATCGCAGTGATTTGAAACTCGATGAAAAGAATATGCGTCACGATTCAGTCGGCGAGAGAATGAGATATAAATTATACAGTTTCTTATATTTTCGATGCCCTCTTTGTGCCATACTTCGTAGCGTAAATAGCAAACCTTATATTTATCCCAATACTCCTGATACTCTCAATACTCTCAAAACTCCTATATCCTCAATCTCACGTAGGCTACTTTTCAGAAGTTTTACTTCTGCTGTGTGTTAATAGCACACACATTTTTTTGTTTTTATTACAGGAAAAAATAGAGCCTGTACAGAATCATTCCACAAGCCTCGTCGAGGTTCAAGGGTTTACGGAGCATGACCTGTTTCATTGCCTGTTGGCGCGATTCACATGTAATTTTAGTTTTCCCGTAAAATTAAATGAACAACATGTAATAGACTTTGGCCACATTTTGTAACAACTGTTATCTGAAAGCTTTTAAGCTGTCATTTAACCACAATAAAGTATTTAGCTTTTTAAATAAATGTTTTAAGAAAAAAAGTCTTTCATATTTTGTATTTATGTAGGTATATGCCGGTCTGACAATTTCAACTAGGGTATTATCTTGAAAAAGCTGAACTGATATTAACGAGATTTTTACAGAGATAAACGATTTTATTAGAGGCACACTGTTACTCCAATAAAACTTAGAGTTGAGTGGAATCTTGCAGGGATAAAAGTCACACAAAGTACCTTGTAGAGCACACTGGGAAATTAAATACAAATATGAAAAATATAAAACTAAATATAGCTTTTATAACTACATTATTAATTATCAAGTAACAAGCAAGACAAACATCTATAGAAATAATTTATTTCAAAGATAGATAAGGAAAACAAATAAATTATGAGATTAGATACATTTTCAAAATATAATACATCTAAAACGTAAATGTCGTGAAATCGGCATGTTTGAGCAGGCTAACGTATAATTTTAGTTTTCGTAACAAAACTAGATGGATATTATTTTAGAAGCTTTAAGCGTAATAGAATTTCTATTTTGGAAGCTCTTGCTACAATTCTCTTTAGTTATATTTAGTCACAATAATATGGACTAAAAATCTACTGAAAACAGTTGTGTAGTTCAGGGATTTTTTAACAAGTTTGGACAAGATACCTCTTTTTCCAAAATGAACTGCTGCCTCCATAGCCAAATTACTTTATATCCTGTCTCTAGTTTTTTTTATTACTAACTAGGTTATTCCTGTGGCTCCGCCCGCTTCGGTCATGTTTATATTCATATTGAGTATTCCATGTTAATCCAGGTCAATAATCTGTGTGCCAAATTTCACAGAAATTCGACCAGTAGTTTTACGCGAAAGAGTAACAAACACACATACATTTATATATAATACTAGCACAGTCTCGCGGCTGCGCCCGCTTCAATCTGTGAGCACGGCCGTGCCCCCACTAAGTCAAGCAAAAAAGCGGCACGGCCGATAACATTCTTTTCTCGAAGCAGTTCAGGCCCTTTTCGACCCCATACCTTCTTCGTGGATAAAACAAGAAGCCTTAATTTTCAGTTACTAAGCAGGCGTTGTGTAAACACAGTATATTTAAAATTTCATTCAATTTGAATTGTAACTTGTCAAAGGTTCTTAATTTTGTCACTGACTGACTGACTGGCCGAGCATCAAAAGTCCAAGGCACTTCTAGCAGACATAGAACCTTCAAATTTAGAATATAATTAGTGTTTAGTGTCTAAATTAAGGGAAAACCTAAAAATTTCATAATTTTTGTCCAGTTTTCTAGATAAACCAGCTGCGTGAATAACTTTGTAATCCTATACATTTATATGGGATTACAAAGTTATTCACGCACTTAATTAAAGCCTCCGAGAAAAACACATAGAGACAGGGAATGGGCTTTGAGAAAAACTGTAGCTGAAGCTAAAGAAGTAGTACCGGAAAAGAAAAAGAGGAGGACTACCTACAAAAATAAGAAAAAATCATAAGACAGAGTCATTAAGAAAAATCGTTATTGATATCCTAGAAGTAAAAGGAAAAAAGTAGGAGTCTATAAAAAGAAGTGAGATACCATCAAAAACATCCTGTAAAAAACCAAGTGTCGCAGCTTAGTTTTTCAACCCAAAAAAGTTGTGATATTCATGTAATACCAAGTCGGTTAATTTATTTAGTCCCTACATAAGGGATCTTCTGTCTTAAGTTGTTACGTAAGTTATTTTCATATCAATATTAAAAATCTTTTACGTTTTAAGTAAAAAGATCGACTTGGTCATCGCATGATTAGATTGTTTAGTATGTATCACACAGCACTACTATATCAGCCACCTTAGAAATCCCTGGTGCAGACTATTCGGCACAACCAACGTCACTTTTCTATCTACCTATATTAGTAATATTCAAGATAGTGTATTCTACTTTGAATATAACTTTGCAGGCAGGTAGATTTAGATGAAGCCTTCGAACTTAAACCTCAAAGCCAGTAACCCAACTACGATGAACTTCTACCGTCTGAAGGAGCAGTTCTATTTGAAGTCCATTACATAATTATGACATTAGTTACAACAATTATATTACAAAGAGAATTATGTTTTATAATATGATGATGATGGTGACATTGGCAAATTGTAGGAACTATTAGAAATGTTGTAATATTTAGGGCGTTTACTCAGTGTTCTCTTGTTTTCTGTGAAGGTTTGAGTAGGTTGTAGTAGAAAATGAAAAAAATGAAAATATAACTTTAAACGTAGACTTCAGATTATTCGATGTAATTAAAAGTAGGAACAAATTTAAGTCGCAGTCAGATTCACATGTTTTAAATATAATTTTAAATTGTAACAACAATTGACAGAGTTGATGGATTTTAATGTAACAAAGGTTCTATGTCCTGGGTTCCTAGCCTGGGGGTAATTTCCCCCGCGGGGGTAAATCAGCCACTTTACGGGGGTAACTAAGAATCTTATTATTAGGAACGTAAAATAAAAAAATACAAAAAAGTTACAGAGCACGGACGTGCAAACGGACGGCAAATACGTGCTCGTTCTAGCAATAAAAATCATTCAAATGATGACATTGTATTGTATTGGTTTTTTAATAACATTTTAAAGGCAGGGTAATATAAGTTTTCTTTATTGGTCACAGGGGTATTTAACCTTTTCAATATGGTTTGAAAAGGTTAGAAACCACTGATCTGTGTTATGAACTATAATTAAATTTTCATCTCTTTAAATGCAATGCTGTACTTCTGGTTTACATATGATTTAAAACACACAAGTAGACAAAAAATATTAAATTCCTTTTATTTTTTAACCTCAGACCTTTAAACTTTTATTTTTTGTAAATATATGCGATGTACAGACATACGACACTTATTTATTATATGAAAGGAGTAGATACTTAAATCCACAAGTCCATAAGTTAGATAATTACATTGTTCGTTGCTAAGCTCGCAAAATTGAACCAAAGCCTTCAAACATTAGTCCTATTATATATTTAATCTCTTTGAACAGTGAAACCTAAAGGCGGCGATAAGGGTTCATTAAAAATGTTTGCTTTCCACATAAACGTACAAAGCACAAAGACATCTGGAGGGTTAGCCGGCTTGTAAAACAACGTGCTGGTTGCACGGAGCTCCACGACCAATCGCGGCGCAGTAGAGCATGTAGTGCACTTTGTTTTAATAGCACTAGGCAGGATTAGTTTTTAAGTAGTGCTCTAAACAAAGCTAGGGGAGGAATCCTAGGACGCCATACCGTTGCAGCACGATTATTTACATTTCCTGACTCAAATGGCAAATGTGTAGTGGGGGAACGGAACCATTTGGAAAATTATGGTTTTTGACGATATGCACGAACGAGTATCTCGATCATTCGCATTGAATGGAATGCTTTTTTGACGTACAGCATTTAGGCTTTTTTGTTTTGCTTTCGATGTTAAAAATGTTCAAAATAATTTAAAAAGATAGTAACTTATTTCGGTTAATAGGAGAAAAAAAATATTTTTATGTACGAAATATTTTTATCATTAGAATATTAATATTTGGATATAATATTAGTATACTTACTATAGTAACTTAAATTTGTTAAATTTAAAATTATTCCATAATAATGTATAAGGTGTACTAGAATAATGTTTCGACTCCTGAGACACCAGACACCACCTCCACGTCTATTTCCGTCTATTAATAGCACTGTTAAGAGCTGCGGTATTCTTGTCTGGAGGGTGTTGTAAGGGAGACATACATATCCGAGGCGTTCCAACTTAGTCCTCAAAGGTGACATCTGTGGCCAACCTCAGATGGGACTCGTATCTTATCCAGGGTTGTTTTCAGGTATGTATCGGCGACAGTAACCAATTACTATCAGGTAGACCGCATACTCGCTTGCTACTTGAATAATGTAAAAATAAATAAGTACTATACAACCATCTAGCTACGGCCATAAACGGCTGAATATGAAGGATTAATTTACGAATTCACGTAAATTTTAATACGAAGTCGAATAAAATCGTCATAAATAACGCCAACAGATTTTGGTTTGACCTCTTTTGAAAAATGTATGTCATGTTATGCGCTTAATCTCAGGATTACACGTGTTCAACAAAACGCGGGAACTTCAAAGCCTCGGTGGGAACCGCATGCGGATTACTGGGATTTGGCTCGCTATGTACCTGCAATATTGGAGTTGCGGTTAATAAAAGAGTAGGTAAAATATTCATAACTACAGCTACACACACGTACCTTAAACCTAATAAAGTAATCACAACATACATATATATCCAATATCCATGTGATCACACGGAAGATTTAAAAGTAGACGAATCCTTTTTTTAATCTTTGAACCTTGCCATGCAGATGTGCCGTTGGGATATCCAATAATTCATGAGTAGAAATTTGGGATGGATGCCTGTTACTGGGAATTGTTAGAAGTGAAACTTCTTCAGATATATTGTGATTTGAAACTCGATGAAACGATAAAAAAGCAATTGTCGGCGTTACAACGATTAATATTCTTAATTTGTATAAGAGCTCACGCATGATCAGGATGCTGGTACATACTTCGGTTAACGAATTAGCCTTGCTATACAAAGAATTAATGTTGCCAACATTCTGGGAATTCATCCTAGGGACATCAATGTGGATGCAGTTTTTTATATTTAATTTAACAATATATACCTTTTTACATTTAAGTTATATTTTTTATGCATATAATTGTCAAAATAATAATTAGCGAAATAAGACGTCCGAATATGAGCTTCAGTTATTACTTAATCGATTTTACTTTTTACTATTATTGTTTGTGTGTGTGAATTTCACACAAACACACTATTTTATGTTATGGAATCGTCCAAATCACCTACCTGAAAGTTGCTTTCTAACGAAAACAACTGAATTATTAGATAAACCATGTCGAAAGCTTTAAGGGTGATTTGAGAATATGCAACACAAGTTTAATGGTCACTTTTACTTCTATGAATATTGGAACAGCGTAGTGGAGGCTCAGATTCAGGCCACCCTCAATTATTAATTAGTATTCGTGATCATCAGTCGGGTATAAAAATATTGCTGCTAGAACTTTCCTTTTAATTATGAAGTCATTTTGTAGTCTGCTAGTTTGTGTCTCTAAACGAAGATATTTAATTTCAGTTATTTAATATGTTTAAGTTTAAATAATTATACCTTAATTAAGCACTTAAGTCAGAAGCCAATAACAGCTTTTGATAATATTTCAAAGTAATTAGATACTCTCGGTATTTCAAGATTATGTTTTTATAATTAGAGGTCTTATTTTTCCCACAATCTCACTTCTCGTTTGCTCACTGCTAGGCACTCTTAGATGGGTAACTATGAAACCTTAGCAACACCACAAGTACTAATATTCCTAATACTCGCTCCGAAGTAACAACGGTCGAATACCGACCTTATTCAGACGGTATAAGTTTCTAAAATAGTTAATGCACTGAGACGGAAGACTTCAGTTTGTAAGCTCATACAGCGGCCATTTTGGTTAATTGATACTCAGGCTCCATGACCGTAACGTGATACCAAGTATAGAGGGGTTGAAACTGCTATTCTTCAATTACTAACCAATCAGAAACGGCTAAAGTTTATTCGATTATGCTCCATTGTTTTAGTACTTTTATTTAGTTGGGGTCGATTTTTCCCCCATAAATTTGAGCTTGGATCCGTATATAGGAAGTGTTTTATTGATCTTGTATGAATTGATGTATGTAGAAAAAAGTAAAAATGGGTTTGATACGAATATGGCGTTATAATATTGAAATGATGAAGGTGGTAGAACTCATTGTGGTTCGACTCCGTAATCACCACTGCCACACCAATTTCTACCTTATAACAGCAGTGTTATGCGCTGTTGTGTTCTGGTCTGAAGGGTGTGGTAAGTGAGACAGACTTTTCCGAGGCATTCCATCTTAGTCCTCTGGGATAGCAACGCATCTGTAGCCAACCTTAGGTGAGACGTTGATCTTATCTAGGGTTGATTACAGATGTCCATGCCATGGGCGGCAGTAGCCACTTACAATCAGGTGGATTGCATGCTCATTAATAAAAAAAACTATTTTATTTTAATTTTAGAAAATATATAAACGTTTCGAAGGGAATGTTCAGGCACCATAACTTGTTAAAGGCATCTTGAGCAATTTCAATAAATCGGACACAGATCGGCTACTATTTTTTGTCTCTCGCATTTGAGGAGCGTGATTTAGCCATAGGTGTAGCGTTATTTTTGAAAAAAGGACGTCTAGTCTCTGATTACTATTTTATTATTCTACTACAATAGGGTTGAACCCTTAAATGAAACCATGACTTTATTACTTACTTGTGCTCCAGATTTTCCAGTTGTGACTTATGTAGCAGGTTCATATTCTTACAGTAACCAAAAAAGATATTTATTTTTGTTCAATAATAGCATTTTCAAGCACTACCGTGTGTTGCTTTGATAGATGTGGTTAAGAAGAAACACAGAAACGAGGCGTTGAAACTTAGTCTTTAACAACGTATTTGTGGTTGATCTTATTTATAATTCCAATCCTATCATAATATTCATAGCTCATAGCAGTTTATAGACCGTACACGATTTACTATGATACATGTATTTTGTTGTAAAATTACTAGATAAAAAAGGTCTTTGGATTTGCAAGAACATAAAATGCAAGCGAAAAGGTTCTAGAACGTAATCTATGAGAATATACCTATCGTGTAATAATTTACATTGCGTCTATACTCTATGTACTAAGATTTTTTCATAGACTTATATTATACCCCTCCCTAAGATTATAAATATCGATAAACGATAACAAAATGTTGTTAGCAATAGTTTTATTGCTTCCCGTTTCGGATCATTAAATACGCACGTGACTGATACTCGATAGGGTTGTCCAAATGTTTTTTACGATTTTATTTATTGATACTTTTTACCAACTAATGGGGGAGATACCACAATGATATCAAATAGTAGTATTAGTAGTATTAATCACGAAACTGATTTCGAGGAATAATTTATTTATTATTGACACAAATATTTTTTCAATTCTATGTGCAAAAAATATGGTTGACAAGTTAATTGATACATTATTACTCAATTGCCCATTTCAGTACACGAGTATAAAAGCAAAGGCCAAGGTGATTTAAGCCCAACATTATGGAAACGTTGATGACCAAAACATGTCTTAAACTTTCAGGCATATAAGTTACGTCTCTTTTTCTAAGCTATTAATAAAAAAATGCAAAAATCGTTTACATTAGTTTTTAATCTTCACTTCTGATAGAAGCAGAAATTGACAATATTATGATAAATAAACTTATGATAGCGTAAACAACTTATGTAGCTTAAAAAGCTTGACGGATTTTAGAATGTGATGTGTCATTCGATGTATCGTCTCATAAGGCTGTACTTTATTTATATTATCTAAAACTTGTATTTTGACATACATACATCCGTCCATCGTACATACATACATACATACGTACATACACCGCTTCAATAATATAGGTAGTTACACTTATACTATTTCCAAAAATAGCATTATTTCAGAAATTCACGGCAAATAGAATTTTATTATTATATAATATGTATATAGCCTGATTTGAATTGAGCGCAAAATCGTTTATGGGTGACATGGCGTCCGTGGCTAGTGACGTCACGTCAAGATTGCATAGAACAGTTCGAGTCGAACTTTTCTATGCTAAAACAAAAATGACACGATAGTGTTTCAGTTACGATGGACAATAGCATTTTTTTAATTTTGTTTAATTGATTATATTATTAATCTTACGGCTATTATCTGAGGTAGGTTGTAACTGACAATTTGTAAGTGCTCCTGTAGGCTCATACAAAATTTCATTTAACTATTATTAGTATTACCTGCGTATTTTATTTTATTTTTTTTTAAATATATATTCCTTTGAAAGTAATTATTTTATAATTTATTACTATCTTACTTTAAACAATATTGTATCAAATTCACAAGTCTTTTTTTCTTTTCTTTTCTTTTCACGTTAAACAGGTAGCTGTCGAAAAAGGAAAAACTTAAAAGTATATAAACAAAAAATATATATATTATTAGTTGAGATTTTTTCCGAGTCTAAAATATTCTTTTAGGCTACATCATTCGACGTTATAGCTATAAATAAGTTTAAATATTTATCTAAAGCTCGCTAGACTACCACTCCCTTATACATTGGTAAAGCTCTCTACAAATTATTTTCGCTTCATCGGTTATTTTGTTTAGTTTGCGTTGGTTAGTTACAAATCTGTGGCCTGTTTGTTGTGCCTATAGTATGAATAAATGATTAGTAGTCCCTTCTTAAATATTAAAATGTACGGAGTTTAACGGTTTAGACGAGCCGTTTTGTAGTCGAAACATTTTGACGCAATAATATTTTCAACACAAAATAAAGATTTTAGAATTTCGATCAATAGAATAACATAATAACATAATCCATTGGAAATTTAGAATTCAAATGATTTTTGTCAATTGAGTTGAGTTAAACGCAAATGTCAATAAATTTACTATTATGTAAATTTGCTTTTCCAAGGCTTTGCTTTTTCAAGATTTGTGTTTCTAAGGAAAGAAACTATGTATGGCGTTTTAGTATTTATGCTTATTATTCTTTGCTATCTTGTAACTAAAGTGATGTTACCTATTCACGTTTTATCCTATAGGTTCAAATTAGCTGTCAATACAATTGTCCCTTATACAGTGAAAAAAAAGCGTCATATACAATTATTCTTATATCGTGAAAAAAGCGATAAGGATGGCATTCACTTTTATCAAAATGGTTATTTTGATAATAGAGAATGCCAAAACTACCATATTGATCACAAATAAGTCGCTTTTTGGATGGTTAATAGAAATTACCATACATTTTTCTTCTCGTTTTATGTGACCTTTTCTTACCGTTTTCACAATAACAACAAGAAAAACGCTCGTTTGCATTGCCCGAAGAAGCTCACCTACAATATACATTGGTTTACTGATTACGGATTCCTCGACCACTCGCCTTCGCTACCGTTAGCCAAACAGTGCCAGTCGTTCCTGTCTTAATGTTGAAAGTATAATGAATAAGGCTTTTTAAATACCCCGCTAAGAGCGTTTGTATGTCACGGACATTCTTAGGTCAAGTTAAGGGTATTGATAAGTATGCGCTTAATGGATTAAGTTCTTCAAAGTCGTTATTATAATGTGGCTCGTTTGTACTCTTCATTTAAATACGCTTATTCGGAAGTATGGTTTTAAGTGAATTACAGAAGGACTTGATATTACGGTTAAATTATACATAGATTATTTTTGGATATTATTGGTTAGCGAGATGTAATGAAAGTACGTGATAAAAGGTGATTGTTTTAGGTAATTATTTTAAATAGGAGGATGGTACTAGTATTATTGTTATTGAGGATATGAATTTATAATAACCAAAAAAAAATCAAATCTGTCGATCTCAGAAAATTTTGAAATATGTTTTGAAGATATTTAAAGGCTTGCTTGACAGGTTAAAGTACAGAGAAAAAACATTTTTGACATTTTCAATATTGTAGTACCATATAATTATTCAAAAAGGAATGTATGTTTCAGGTATGTCTGATGCCAGCATTGTGTGTCTTCGAAGGTGCATTTCATTTTCTAGCCCTTTTTATTTTCAAGGGATGTCCCTAAACCCTCCACAATTCGACCGTGAACCCCTCTATTTACATATGCGAATGTGTGCGGTTTTGTATCTATTTGCGGTTGTAGGGTGTGTATTCGTAATTACGGCGTTGAGACAAGTCCCGAGGCGAGGCGACCACATTTACGGACGATAGCATTTTTGTAAAGTTTCTGGAAGTGTCACACTTAATATAATCTATTATCTGTTGTCTGCGACTTCATACGCGCAGACTATAATACAAACATTTAACGGCTTTAGAGGAGAACAGGTAAAACCAGTGTAGTTCGACCGGGGAAGTGCCACCGCCTCACCTATCCCTAGCGTGAAGCATTTCTTGCGTTTCGGTGTAAGGGAGTGGTTTTCGGCTCACTTATATATAAGGCGACCATCTTAGTCCTCAAGAGTAGGAACGCATCTGTGATCGACTTCAGATAGAACTGTTCTATATGAAGTTGCTTACAGATGTCCATGGGCGGTAGTAACCACTTACCATCAGGTGGACTACATGCTCGTTTGCTACTTCCGTCTGATAAAAAAGGAGAAATGTGAAAAATCCCTTCTTAGTCGTCGTTTTTATCATAAAATAACCTGTTGTCGAAATTTCATGTTCTCAGCATTAGTATAATAAGTCTAAGTCAGTATCCCTTTGCTTCTATATTCTACTGGTTTTTTGATTCTAAATCACTGATGTTTGACTTTTATTTCGAAGAGGTGTGGTTTGTTTCTCCGTTTCACACTATATCCTACTCTTAACCAAAATATGTCATCTTCTTATTCTATCTTCTCTCATGAAAATACTACTGGGCTGAGAGAGTAAATGAAATAATATATCCTATTAGGTTTATTATATTTTCGTTTGAAAATATTGTATAATATTTATGTAGGAATAATAGCTAAATAATAGTGGTTGTTTAATACGTAGCACTGTCATAAAATGTAAACCATAAAATACTAGTACATTTTATAATGTCTCCCATAAAACTCCTATTTTTACCGACTCGAAAAAAAGGAAGAGGAAGAGTTCTAAATGTGAATTTAATTTTTTATCATCATCATCATTCATCATCATCATATTATTTCAATCATCTTCCGAATTATTCTTTCTTTTTCAGCCTTATTATTATTTTGAAATATTGAATTATACATGATACTCGAAATAACCACGATTATATTATATTATATATATATTCCATTATACATATCATAATAGAAAAATAGTATAACACCGTTGCGTCTTTGGATGATCACTTCCAGTTATTTTACTTTCGTGAATCCCAAACGCGATCCTGCTCTAAATGAACTAGAGGTGTGTTCATGGTAATTCTGGGCTTTACCTGCTTCACATACCTACAGCTATCCAGTCAATATTAGCAAAAATGAACACCAGGTATTGGTGACTGGCGGTGGTGGTGGTGATATAACATTTGTGAGTTTTTAAAGTACAAAACGCGTAAATCGAAAGTAAGTTTCGACTTAGATTAAATTGACGTTAAAGAATATAATAGATCAGAATAGAAAACAACGCTCATAGCGTTGTTCTCTATTCTGATCTTAGGTAATATAGAAAAATAACGCTTAAAAAACATAAGTTTTTTTTTTTAAGAAATGTGCTTACTTTCTTTGATTTATATTCCTGAAAGTTTTTTTTGGCATTTTTTATATAAGTTTACGAAGATCTTTCATTGTTTATTTATTGTTTGTATTGTTTGTATCGTTGTATATTCTACTGACTCTCATTTTCACTATTTAATACAGTCTTGAGTATCAATAAAGTGATCAAATGGGACTGATATGCATTTTGTAAAATAATATTAATGCTTTAATAATGCTTTTTACTGTCATAGTACCTACCTATCATCTTAAGAGCCTGTGTGTTAGGCAAACATACGCTATCTAACGAACCCAGTACCTACTCAAGCCGAGACTTTCCAATATTATTAATAAACTGTATAATAAATTATCCTTGGCTACTTGAAAACGAATCTCAAAGGAAAATTAATTTGAAATGTCAATTCAAATCAAATTTCCTTTCTTATGAGAATAATTATTGAAAATTATAATCGACAAACCCAAAGCACATTAATTAGCTTTTATTGCCAATAATTCTTCTAAACATAAAAGTTATTCCATTAACGCAAAACAAATAAAAACTTCAGCTAAAACACGAGTAGGTCATCATAAATAAAAGCAAAAGAAATTAAAAGCAATTAATTAAATAAATTAAAAGGCAGCATATCCGTTCCGATCGGGCAAATCCCCAATCGTATTTCTGTCAAACCCCTGTAAATAGGATTTCATCCGCTTGTTTCTTTGTATCGAATGTTGCTCAATTTATTAAAGCTTTTTCTTACTTTGGGTCTACTTAAAAATCAATTGAGTCTCCGAGCACTCGTTTCAATCAATCACAGTCCGATTGGAAATTCTATAGCAATAAGATGACTGAAGAAGGATTACGTGACTACATTACGGGATATCTGAATTAAATACAGTCGAATATCTTTGTGCCGTTCTGATGACCTACATATTTACGGAAACATAGCTTATATAACTAAATTGAAATCGACGTTAGCATCATATTTGGTATAAATTACAATAAATCATATTATTTTAGACTAATTTTATCGCGGAATTCATACATTTTAATATATAACGGGTCCTCACGAAATGCGGAAAATAATCAAGAACCAAAAAGAAATACCTTTTTTTTCTTTTTCCAGGAATTATTGTAAAAATACTTTTTAATATATAACGGTCCTCATAAAATGCGCAAAATAATCAAAAGCAAAACGAAATC
>MOOZ01000543.1:72499-85817 GCA_002930495.1 Cecropterus lyciades | reverse complement strand
ATACGCAATATTTCCAAAAAACGTATTTTTATGCATTAATTGAAACGATGTATATAAATAATTAAAGAATATATATATACCTATATCTAAGGTGATATTTTTTAGATTGGGTTTATAAAGAAAAAAGGGAATAATCACTTGGTATTGGTTATTACTCGACTGCGTCAGACGGAGGGTAATGTTTTTCGAGCGTATGTATGTATGCTGTTTTCTTTGGCACGGGCTACAGCCCAAACGACTTGCCGGATTGTGACATATCATTACAGTCGTCTCAGTTTGGAAAGGGACATAGGCTATATAATTTAAAAAAATGGCGCCTAGAAATAGGGGAAAATCAGGGGGAGGAGGGAAGATTTTTTTATTATTACGACAATATGGGTATGAAATGAAAGCTAGTAAACAAACCAATCAAAAAATATATATATAATAATACTTGAGAAATCTTGAGAGACTATCTCGAGAAAACTCATATAATGTTAAATTAAATAAATATCATTATGAATAAAAAAATCGTCTTAAGCAGTCGGGTATTTTATTATTTATTACGACAAAATACAGTTTGCATGTTACGAATACACACAATTCCCAATACAGAGTAAGTTACCATACATCTTTCGGACTTTATTCTTAAGGCATGTCCAGTTCCGATTACTCCAAGCTGGGATCACTCCCACGTTCCCATCAAACAAATCCTTTTATTTCTTCATGATCAAAGGCAACAAGGAAGGAATAAATTAAGGGATCTTAATGTAACGATCACTAAAGACGGAACGAGCTCGGATTGTCTTTCCTATTGTCGATTGAATACTTTATGTTCCATTTTCTGATTGCAAACGGAATATATTATGCGCTAATCCAATGTACCTTCAAACTCTGAGTAAACATTGAAAATGTACGCTCTTGTTTATCGGAATCGCTTTATCTCCAACTAAACAAATGTAGGAATGTCAAGAGATTGCAACTTGATGTGTTTAATGCTATTGTAGAAACATTATGAAAAATAAATCATTGCATTTGTTAAATATAGTTTTTTACTGATTTATCAACAGGCGAATATGAAATTCATTTATTATATTGACGTAAACATGTTACATAAGACAATTAGGAGAGAACGCTTTAAAATGTTATTTGATGGATAATGATCATGATGTAGTAATATAAATTACTAGACAATTTTATTTAAAAATGGTACAAAATATGATAATTTAAAAAATATACATATATACGAGATGAATAGCTATCATAAAAATGCATAATAGTTTCTTGGCTTTTAAAAGTTTTGTCTCTGTCATAAAAAATACGGGTGTCCCATTGTTTTGTTGTTGTACTACAACATTCAAGTAAAATATTCTCCAACACTTCGGTTACATTACTTTCTTCTTCTTTTACATTTTGCATGAATAATCGCACGATTCAAAATTCAATTTTATGTTAAAGATACAGTTTTATATTATACCAAAAAAGGTCTAGAATTGAAATCTGGATTCCATTAACCAGATCAGTGTTAATCATTTTAATACATTTTTTTTATAATTTTGACTTCATTAGTTAAAAAGAATAAAAATATTGCTCAATTTTTACCTTGATATGCTGTAGAATTAGTGTTTTTAAGTTGTGTTATTATTCAATTAAGTCAACAATCATCATCAATTCAACAGCGATATGTATTCTCGATGTTTCTCATTTAAATCCTTATAAAGTCTGACGACCCGCGTGGCGGAGCCGTCACCATACCGGTCTAACACGCAGTGGGTCCCGGGTTCGATCCCCGGCCAGACAGAAATCTGAATGATGAGTTTCTGTTCTGAGTCTGGATGTTTGTGTATTCGTTTTTGTGTGTCCATGGCACCCACGACACAGGAGAAAATCCTAGTGTGGGGCTATGAGTGTAGAAATCGTGTAAAGTCTACATATACAGTACTTGTAATTGATTTAATAATAAAATAATAATTTTGAAATCATATATGTCTCCTTAATAGCACTTACTGTTTCTTAAAAATTTCCGAAGTGCGTACCGAAGACGCTAAGACGTAAAGGTACTTTCTCAGACAACGGCTTTATTGAATAACGACCGTAAATGTGGTAGCAGGAGATAAGAAGCTGTAGCAGTACCCTGACGACCTTTGTACTAACTGCTAAGAGGATTTTCTAACTTATATAAAAAAATTACTCACATTTGATACATAAAACCTAAATTACAAGTATAGGAGTACTCTATGAGTAATACAAATCTCAAATCATATAAAGAATAAAATACTAATCAGATTAACTATAGGACATTGCCTATTTATGAATAGGAAAAGTCTTATGTATCTATGGATTGTTAGTCCTTGTGGTAAATAATGAAATCCTGTATTAGGAAGTCGTATCGCATTATGAAGTTGACTGCTATATGAAGTACATACATATAATTCCAATCACAAACAACTTATTTATTATAATTTTTACATTATGATTTTAAGTTTCAACGAAAACAATATTTATTTGTAATTATGTGTAAATATTAATGTAATTAAAATATAATTTATGTAAATTCAATGTATTTTAAATTTATTTACAATTATTCTTTAGTATGACTTGTTGATATTAATGTCATTTACTTTATAAAATTGAGATGAAATGAAATGGAGATGATTAAATATGATAAAAACGAGATTTTTTTAACGAGAGGTGATCAATTTCTCCCGGTTTTGCACTCGAAGTGTGCAATATAAATTCATCACAAAATAGTATTAAGAACTAACTAATTAATGCCTAGTTAACACGTGGCACTATATACAAAACGTAAAAAATGCAGTAGGAATTGTGAGAACTATGTTTGAGAGGGCGCGTGTGAAAGGTAGTTCGCTTGCACCTGATGCCACAGGTGTTACGTCCTTTAATTAAACACAGTTCACTGTGTTTACTTAAACGGGGTAAACTTGAAATACAAAAGTGGAGAATACTGGTTTATACGAAGTGTTTACCCGACTGCGTCAGAAGGAGGTTAATGTTTCTGGAGCGTATGTATATATTTGTATGTATGTCGGATTTCGGATTCTGAGTTTGCAGAGTGACATAAGCTGTAGAATTTTAAAAAATAGCGCCTGTAAATAGGAAAACGGGGGGAAGGGACGATTTTTTTTCATTATTATCAACATGGGCGAAAATGGGTATCAAACAAAAAATCTAGTAAATAGACATTGACAAAAATATATTTATTATAAATATTTGATGTTACTAAGTTGACACAAACGTGTTAAATATTATTTTTTCTAAAAATAAAATATACGACTGCAAATCTCAGTTTTAGCAGGCGGGTTTTTTGGTTTTATAATAATAACTTGATTGATATTGCGAAAAATTGTTGAACTATCGCAATACAACGTAACATCTTAGTAGAATGGTAAAAATAATAATAGGGTGGTAGTAAGTAACATAATAATAGAATTCGGTATTACTAAAAGTATTTAAATTGCGTTTTGAATCAGGAAATAAATTTAATTGTATGATATTTATCGTTAACAACTACATTATTCTTGTATTGTTTGAATTGCTTCAAAGGATGGTTTCTAGGTCATAATTATAATCTTCCGCTCTGACGGATCCACACAAAGACAAATTAACATATTTCTTTGATATCGCTGCGACTATTGTCCCACTGAATTAGATATTGAGTGAACATAATCGTTGAGTAAATTGCTGTAAAATGAACCTGTGGGAACAATAGAGAAAAAGTAATCGTTCTAATGAACGGATTTAGTAATTACCTTTATTATATCAAAGTATAATAAATAATATTAAAATTTGTTAATCGTACGAAATAGTAATCCGCACAAATTTCAAGGAATTACTCAGAAGTTGATTAAAGAAAATAAGTATACTTATTTGCAGTTTTTAGATTACAATCTTCAAGTAAACCAATTGTGGATTGAGTTTAAGAAAATGATCGTATCACCTGAAATCAAATATTCAGTATCTAATTATGGTACATGTGAGGGCACTGGGATTTGGTAGAGTAAAATATTAAACATTGTCGTTCACACCTCAATTCTTACTTGATGCCTGTCGACATCACCATAAAATTTGTTTTTGTATGGAATATATACAAACATAATATTTATAATTAACTTGTCTTTCAAGTTCCATCACTTATTTGACAAGTGTATGTTGACAAGTGTATGAAAACGGAAAAAACATGCAGTACAACTTATAGTGGATGGGAAATAGTGGTGAAATGACCGTCCGGCAATGGTTACCTGAAATCAATTTCACATAGTTTTGCAGCCAAACCTGAAGTCGGCAAAGATGCCTACCCCAGAGAAGCTGGCACGTCTCGGGAATTTTTTACCTTAATTTTTGAATCGGTAATTAATTTTGATTATCTTACAGATAAGTTTTGAGTTTGAGTTATAAAAAGCACCCTAGTAAAAAGGGGTAACAGAGACTCTTTAGTATGCCAATGAAATTCATTATTTTAATATTAATCACCTCGATTCCTTGAGAGTAGATACTGAGTACAGCGATTAAGATAATGCCTACAACGATGATTCTTAAATAATGAAGAAAAATGTTTCTAAGTTCATACTTAAATATATAATAGTAGTATAGTAGCAAACGAGCGTGCAGATCACCTGATGGTAAGTGGCTACTCCCGCCCATGGACATCTATAATCAACACTAGGTAAAACCAAATCTCACCTATGGTTAACTACAGATGCGTTACTAACCCTGAGGACTAATATGGAATGCCTCGGAAAAGTATGTCTCTCTTACCACACCCTTCAGATCAGAACATAACAGCGCATAACACTGTTGTTATTAGGAAGGAATAGGTGTGGCGGTGGTGCTTCCGGAGTCGAACCACAAAGAGTTCTACCACCTTAAATTCAAGTCTAATAATGCTATATTATAACTAATACTATAAATGCGGAAATACGTAAGGATGTACATGTCTTTGATATTCTTTCACGCTAAAATACTGCTGTTTAGATATCGCTGAAATTTGGCACACAGATAATTTATGATCAACATTAACATTTAGTATTCATTACCATGGCAAACATGACCAAAGCAGGCGAAATAGAGCAGGCAGAATTAATGAATATACATATTTATTAAATGTAAGGTATAAAATATGTCTTATTTTTTCCAAAAAGTGTATAAAAGTAGGTGGTTTTACGATTTTTTATGAAAGAAAATTCAAGCAAATGGTGTGGTAAGCAATGCAAATTATGTTTAAAGTGCGATTTGAAAAAACTAAACGTTTTATTATATTATTTTATTTCATTTACTTAACAACATTCCGGACTATAAAGTAAACACAAAGAAAAGCCATATTAAAAATTATGATTAGGGACAACTTTTCTCATAAAACGCTTGTAGTAGGTAGAAACGCTTCAACCGAAGCGGTAAATCCGGGACGTTATTATGGGATCAGAATCTTATTAAATATAACAAGATAACATGTGCTTGTTGCCAATCTCGACATATTGGTTTTGAAGCTTCATGTTTAATAAAACCTACTTTAATCATACATATTTTTGATTGGATTAGATTAGTAAATGACTGTCACAACATGAAAAGACATAATAAAAATCAAATATGATAAATTAATAATTTGAAACTACGGATTTTGTACATTGATTACAAAGTTATTGATTTACTGTATAAGATAAAACTTTCATATCGTCATTATTCATCCATTAACATACCTCTGCTAGGCATATTGCAACTTATAGTAAGTTACAATTACAATGAAACTTACAAAGAAAAATATATTTAAGGATAGAGTCTATAGCGCCGCCAAGTGCTACCGCATAGTTGTGTCTATTAAAAGTAGGAGTTCTTTTAGGCATCATCTTAATACTAATATCCTCAAAATACTGTGAAATATTTGAAAACGCACGTAAGCTGATTCAAGATGATAACATTTTTTTTATACAAAGTCCATTAAGCTCCATTTATATCTACAGACATTGAACGTTGCGGACGCGTACTATATATCAATCTATCAGCCTTTGAAAGTCCACTGGACAAAGGTAGTCCCTAATCGACACGACGTTACACGCCGTCTTCAAGTTTTCAAGTCATCAGTCCACCTGGTCGGGGGGCGACCTACACTCATTTCGCCCAGACATGGTTTCCATTCGAGGACTCGAAGACGCGTACTATGGCAGGCAAATTATTATTTTTATTCACAATGTGTGCTATCGGGACACGACCCATCCCTGATAATTGATAATCTAGTATTTCTGCCACAGTACTTGTCGATGTCTTCAGATCTAAACAAAGCTTAAATGTTTCGGAGTGGGACACGTTTATTCCCGTTATCACGTGCTACTAACAAATACAAAAAGAAACACCTAAATGTATGTTTATAGTAATGTCTTGTAATCGCAAAAAGCAAATTGGAAAAGGCAATCGACCGAACGGGTGCTATATCCATCGCAATTAAATCGGAGAGAAATTCTCAGAACCGTTCTTTCTACGCCTAATGTTAAACAGCGGCCATAAACCATATTAATGCGGGACAATTTCAACCGAGTCAAATTTTATTTATCCCTCAGGACAATTTCCTCTTGTCAAGTGACGGCCACCCGGCATTCGGTATAATGAGAAAACGACGAAATCAACTTGGCCTAAATTAGACGCAAGTCTGTGTCGGGCTTACATACGGGCGTCACAATGTTTAATTTTGGCAAATTACTATTATAATGTATTGATAAATTATTAAAGATAACGGAAACAAATGTGATATTAACCGATAAGTTTCGATTAAAATACCTTTCTAATTTGATAAATTATATTATTGATTACTTGTGTATTTTATGGATAATTTTAATAGCACTGTCTATAAGAATGACTTATAAGTAGGTGTCATACATAAGAGTAAATTAAGGTTTGGTTAATGTCTTAAAAATAGGATTTAAAAAATTTATTTCGTAACTTGTAATTTCATTCAACACATCCAAGATAAACCCAATATTTGTAAATACGAACCATCAGATGATCTATTGTGACATTTATTTCAATTGACAACGCGTTAAGCGCACTTAGACGCACCCTTTCAATTGTTTCCTGTGTTAAATCATCCGTGTCCGATGGCAGTTAAACAGTCTACTAACTTTATTCTGGTTATTTAACAATTTTATTTAATTTCAAGATAAAACTATAGTAAATTGTGACAGTTTATTGTATTTTGTTCAAAATATTTTACAAGTTTTTAAGGATATATAATTTTGCAATGCTTCCCTAAATAATAGATTAATTCATTATATTGCATGTATATCAATGATTACCCATATTTATTCATTTATAATTTATAAAAAGTATCAATGAAAGCTGAGTAAATTCACTGATGTATAAATATATATACTAAAATAAAAATATATTACCATATAACTAAAATAGATGAGGGTAAGAAAAAATTCACTTTTAGTATATAACTATGAATCATGTATATCAACAACAGTGAATATGTATATAATTTAATATACAGATACATGTATTCCATTTTTGAATTCCGATCTATTGTGACAAACAGTGTCTACCAAATTGCCCTTGATCAATATGGTGGAATAAGACTCTCTTCAAAATCTTACAGGAAATCCGTGTCCAAAAATGTGATCTTGGACCAGCTGTGTTTGGTAGGCGACGATAGACATTGACGCAAAAAAGTCATTTTAATAGTTTTAGGCTTTTAACTCCAGTATTGTTCTGCGTCATGTAACCCGAAGCTACGAACACTTGTAGATGAAACGTTGCGTTAGCGCCACGTACAATTAAAGTCACGATCGGTATCTGTTCGTCGAAGTCCACCCCTAAGTTTCGTAATGTCATCAGACGAAAATAATCGTCGGCAGCGAGATGGCAACTGGCGTGGATGCGCGCACTTAAACGATAATGACGGCTTTGGAAGCCATTTTGCCACGAAACGAGAATAGTGGTGGCACAATGTGGCTTGCGAATACTGCTAGGGTCGATTGGAACACGTTTCCAGAAGAATATAATTTTCTAAACACTTATTATACGTAAAAGATTTTTTATAACATTCGGCACAATTTATACTTTTTTATTCTTTTTGTAATATGCTCAATAACTGTTACAAACATGTTCTATTATGATGATAGTTTTGTAAACCATCTTGCTAGGAAGTTTGCAATTGTAATAATGTCATTGTGTCATTTTCCTCAACTAAATTAAAATATATGACACAACCTACCCTTATAATGACACTAATATGATTTTTCGTGTAGGTGCCGTGAACTCACAATTGTACGAACTGAATTTTATCCTTTGGAGATCTGCCTGGCCGAGAATCGAACTCAGACTCAGTGTATAAGACGGATATAACAATGATTCAGGCATCTTCGATCATCGTTGATCGTTATGTCATGAACATGTTCATTGACATGAACGACATCATGACATGACAAGAGATGACATGACGACAGACATGTCGTCATGTCATCGATCGTCATGTATTTGATCTGTGTACAAACATTCACACCCACACGAGAAACAAACATCTAGTTAACAAACACAAACAATTACACGTCCCTCATTAATTAAAATAACACGCTTCACAAAATATAACGTAACTTTTCTAAGATGCATAATTATTTTAATCAAGATTATATCAAAATATAACTTTGTTTAACACCATTTTCAAAGTACATTCGAGTCTCCTAATGATGATGGCGGCGTTAAGCTGATTTATATGCATTTAATATCCTTTTGCGTTCGCTCACCCCTAAAGCAATTTCCGACAAATTATCAATGCATTATTTATATGGAAATGAAATGTATATGTAGGGTTTCCTTTGAGGATCTCTGGTGTTAATGAAAAATGATTGTGTTTAATTTTTAAAACGAAATCAGTTTTGCGTCTATGTTTAAAGGATATGATATTTAGAGCGTAAAATGGTCATACATTAAGATTATAGGTAAAATTGATTGATTGACTTTAACATAAAAATAGTAGTTTCGATATAGTTGAATTTAAAATCGCATATAGGTAATGAGTATCCGTTCCAAGTGAAAGACCTATTCGTGGTTTAGAAGTATAGTAAATTTAACAGTGATTTTCTGGCTATAAGTGTTTACCAAAATCACCAGTATGTGACGTTTAATGCCTCATAAGTCGCTGTACATATATGAATCATACGTTCTGTTTGAAGTAGTTTAGTATCGTAAGTCTCACATGTTACAATGGATGTTTGCTACTTCTGTTGTAAAAAAATATAAGTGATAGAACACTTCTCGGTTTGATTTTGGCGGTACCACTGAGACACTTTTATCTACCTCCTCTTTTTGGTGACGTTGGTTTTGAAGGTCAAAAGGTACACCGAAGCCTTTGGAGAGACTTCGGGTTAAGTGGGAATTTTACCCACTAAAAACCCCATCAGTGGCCTTCCGCAGCGCTTGCAGAGGACTCTAGGATCTCCTTATATTGATGTTTAGGCTTTGTTGGAATCTACCTAACTCCTAATAATGATGTTTGTGTCTTGTTCGAATTGAATGAAGAGTATGGTAAGAGAAACACGAGTCATTCCAACTTAGTCCTCATGGGTAGCCCTTAGATATGCACCTGGGACCTTAAGTAAGACTAGTCTTGTGCATCATTGATCACATATGTTCATGAATAGCAATGACATATGACAATTTTTTAAAACAGAAAGATTCTGTTATGTCATGTTATGTCAGCAAAAGTGAGTTTAAAACGAGCTCCATTTCATAGTGCACATGCAACGTGCAACGTTGCATGGCGTCGTGCATCGTGCACGCACAAATCGTGGCTCCTAATTTGAAGCCCGCTTTGTTCTCATTACTCGCCTGGGTGGGCTAGTGCTGCCAGCTCGGAGGTAAATTGCAGGATGCACTGCAAATGGAACAGTTGGATCTAAAAACTGTTGATTTGCGGATTTATCTTCCACTGTACAAGTGAAGATGGTTATCTATTTACAAATTTAATTGTGTCATATGTTCTAAAATATATGTATAAATACAAAAGGATACTCAGTCACTGAATATTCGTCGTAAAGCCTAAATTACTGAAGCTAGAAAGATGAATTTTTGAGAATAGGTTCATTTCATGAAGTAGTCAAGCACTAAGGAATGATTTTTGGGCTTAAATGGTGGTTAAAAGTTTGATTGAAAATCTGCGGATTTTGTGGCAAGTTTAAAAATGTGTAACTGATTGACTAGTTACTAATAATGAAACACCTGTTCCAATGGTTTTGAATAATCTATCCTTACGGGGGGTTATTTTTCCAAAAAGGTAGGTCTTAAATATATGTGGACTGCGCATACGATATTGAGGGCAAAATTTAATTGTAAAATAAAATATATCATACACGGCACGCTACGTGACTGTTTCGGTACTAGGATTTCAGCTACGATCCCCGACGAGACAGATATCAAAACAATAAATTAAAAATTTAATTTGCGAAGAACGTTTAGTTCATATATGGATTAGAAACGAATTAACTCTTGAATTAACGGCAAAATCTACATGCCTAATACATAATAATTTTGTCAAATATTTATCTTTTTTTTAGCCAAAGTTTAGACTTTCAACCCTATTGCTAGTCACCGCCGTCGTGTTCATCGGCCGCTATAACAACAAATAAAAAAGTTAAACAAGGAGTTCATACAAGAAACCGATATTTGTTTGCGTTTCTGGTTTATGTATTAAACTGTAATAGTTTAAATTTTCGCAAATAATGTAAATACTTCTGGATCGTAAAACATCTCCCTCATTCTGACCCAGTCGGGTAAAAAGGTCCTGATCTTTCCGATTCAATTTTATGTTTCTTTTCTACATCAACATATTTCGCATTTTATGTCCCAAAATCATCAAAATACTTGGTTACAGCAGTCCCTCCCATTGAAATGACGACAGAATTGTTGAGAAATACTTCTTTTAACATCCACCCTTCGGCGGTCTCAATAATTATCGACAGGAATTTTAATTACTGTCATACCTGCGTAAGTTGCTTAATAAGAGACGGTATGATTGAGTGTTAATATGATCGCATCGTTATACAGATTTTTGTATTATATCTCATATGGTTATATATATGTCTACAGTGCTGATTTTTATAAAAGTTAAACTAGTAAATTTAATATCGATTAATTTTAATATCATTTTTTACAAATCGGTAGAACCAGTGTAGTTCGTCCGGGGAGATATCAACGGCACACCTATGGTGGGTGGACTATTTAAGGCCATGCTCCTTCACTGGCCAACTATATAAAAATTCATAGTTTTTATCAGGTATTGATAATTCCTTCCTCTTACACTTGGCTCCATCAAATTTAATGACACAGACACAGTGGCGAGTCGCTCGCGTCGCTATTTTATAAATGGGGTCCCCCCGTTCGTAAACTTCGATCGTTGATGTTAAAATTGTAATTTGTACACATAGGAAAAGATAATTTCTTCTGTAAATACCCTATTATTATTATTTTTTATAGTAAATTATCATATAAGAATTGGTTATGGCACTAAAGAAAAATTTTTTTCTTCGATTTCAGTTAAAACATTGGTAGTTTTCTTGGGAAGGCCGGTGGTTCCTTATAAATCCAAGGCCTTGCTAGAGTACATAGGCCTTACTAGGAACATTTACAAAACTTAACTTTTAGCTATAAACACGTACCGTAAAAGTTGAAACCATGTTTTACGTTTATAATATTCTCATTAATAAGAATTATTCAGCTCTTTAACTCGGACTGAATAGACATTTTAAAAAATATAATTTATTACAGCTATATTTTTAAATTTATTTTGTGCACAAAAAAAAAGGATCAATTATAATTTCACAATATATCGCACGTTATATTTATAAAATCCTTTGTCCTGAATGACTGACTGACGGATCATCGCACAGCCTAAACCGCTGATCATAGAGACCTGAAATTTGGAGAGTGTGTTTTTTGTAAGACGTAGGCATCCGATAAGAAGGAATTTTCCGAAATGGGTAGAATTTCGGAAGTGGGTGAGAGGGTGACAAAGGGGGTCAAAATTTGTATGGGACAACGTGATTCCTTGGTCCAGTTTACTTGAAATTTTGCATAAATATTGTTTAACATAATTTATGGAAGACGTGTATGTTATTTTAGTGAAATTCATCGCCCAACGGGGTTAAAAAGGGCAAAAGAATATTTTATATCAATACTCCTTTATGTTATTAATTTAAATAACATTTTATTTTGACACATGTTGAAAACTCAAATATGTGTATTGACACATATTTAAAATTAATATACTGTCTATTTAGGGATTTCGAAGCCCTAAATAGATCTTTACAAGATATTAGAAATAATAATTGCCAAGTGGAGGGAGTAGTGACCAGTTGTGGGCAGAGGAACACGAGTGGACGAAGTTACAGCGTGCGTGAAGCGATCTCATTTGTGGTCTTCAGTGACAAAACAGAGCCTCATAGAACAAAATATTGAATATTTATGATTAGAGTAATTATAACTAAAAAAATATTTGTTAACTCCTGGCGCGAAAAGAGGACTGAATATATAACTCCTCTTTTCGCGCCAGGTTTGACCGCTATCTGTGTCTGTCACCTAAACGGGTGAACGGTCTTGGATGCGGTTTTTTCGTTAGAAAACATATTTTCAGCAATGGTTGTTAAATTTGAAACGCCGCGATGCTGTAGCACTATTTTAAGGAGCAAATGTTATATTTCTATAGGTAAAATATAGGTACAACCCGATTGAATTTGATGGCTCAATAGGTACAATTTTATTTTTTACTATTCAAATACTTTTTTAGCGTTGGTTTTTTTTTATTTTAAACTTTATTTTTTTTTAATATCATCTATGCAAGCTGCGCCTGCGTAGAGAAACGCTCGTCATACCATAGATTTGATAAAGGTTTCTGCTTTGTTTTCTCCTAAGGTGTCGTAAATAAATCGTATAAACAGACGTTATACCTTTTTTTATTTATCCAGGGTCTGGCTGTTTACATTTTTACACTTTTCTTCTGTCACTTCGAAACCATAGCAAATAAAATCATAGCGTAGGCCTTTGAGTGTAGAAAACGCCAAGCGCTACTACAGTTTATGTGTTACATATGTATGCATTCTTATATAGTTTTTTTTTTTTTAAAACACGCTTCTACACTCATAGCCCGCACCGCTCCGCCACGCGGGTCGTCATAGTGGTAATAATGTGTTAATACAGATAGACAGAAAATGATTTTAATTAATTTTTACACGACGACTCGCGTGGCGGAGCGGTCACCATACCGGTCTGACACGCAGTGGGTCCCGGGTTCGATCCCCGGCCAGACAGACATCTCAATGATGAGTTTAGATTTCTG
>MOOZ01000543.1:20009-31171 GCA_002930495.1 Cecropterus lyciades | reverse complement strand
ATAATTTATAAAGCGGTACCGAAAAAAATGTTTTAAGTCCAACACGGATATACTCGTAATAAAATAAATCAACCCTTTTATTCCCAATTTACGATCGCAGGCGGCGGTGTTGTCGACGCCGAATCAAATTGCCTGCATGATTAAGAACTACAAGATTTTGTTTGTTATGAGCTTGGGAAAGAACTTTTCTCACTACTAGCGGGTTCTTAACGATAATATTTCTTAAATAACTTATTAAATAAATACAAAGAGGTGTATACCTACTAAAATTTCAAGTGATAGGTACATTTTCCGCCTAAACACAGCTTTATCTTCACAACTCTACCAACAATACGATTTGTATATATAATTTTGATGTAGCAAACGAATCTACAGTCCATCTGATGGTAAATGGTCTCCGCTGCTTATGGAAATGTGTAACTTCACACACCAACTTCATATAAAACAGAGATTTATCTGAAGTAAATCACAAATGCGTTGATACTACTGAGGACTAAGATGGCCTCATATAAAAGTCAGCTGTAAACCATACTCTTTCACCGAAACGCTAGAAATAGGTGTGGCGGTGCTACCTCTCCGGTCAAACCACATTCGTTCAACCGTCTTGCTATAATATGTCCAATAAACAACAACATAAAGCTTTGAAATCCAAGTACATATATTATTTTCGTTCCAGGGGCGACCAGTGTAATTAACATTCAAAATTATATTTGTAAAAAAATTAACCATGGGTAAAACCATGTTTAAATTTTTTAACGTTGGCAACTTATTTTTCTATTTTCTAAGGTTGTCTAGTTTAAAGTCTTTTGTAGAATATACTTTATTAAAAATTTTCACAATATAATATTATTATTATACATTATTAAATTATTATACAGTATTAAAGATACATTTAATGATGGCGCCATTATTAAGCCTCTTATGAATGGTAGGTATCATATAGGAAAATATCACGATAAAATATCTTTTCTTACGTTTAGCTCGCTCGCCAATAATAAAACGTGTGTCTAAAATGATCGATTCGCAACTGTAATTTTCTTGTATACCATGAATATAGCTTCTTATTAAGCCATCAAACTTATGCCGATACGAAACATGTAGCCCGTTTTTGTTAGCCGCGCAATTTATAAAGTTTGTGCTTACGTAAATACAGGATCGGTCGAGACAAATTGCAGTTTAATTATTCTTCGGGGCACATTTTTATTTTTATAGAAGTTACTGCTACTGAAAGTCTTGAAAAATGAGGTTTTTATTAAATGAGATATTTAATTAACAGCCTAGCCCTTATACTGTACCTTGCATATTGAACTAAGTTCATGTCGATTCAGTAGGTAAAATATGAATAAGCATTCCAAGTTATTCGTAACAAAACTTGCTTTTTTATTACTTTGCTTAGTAGTTCATATACGACTGCTGTGCCTAATATTAATTGGTAAACATGGTACATAATGGTACATTATGTATGGCACAAATGTCGTATTTTAAAATTTTGAGAAAATATCGACTATTGTTACGAGTACAACTTTACGAAGGAAATATGGAAATCGGATTTATAAAATTTACATTTTAAGTCATTCTGTACTCACTCGTACTTACTCGTTATTATCAATTTGTTTTTTTTTTTTTCATTTTTCGATAGTTGCAAAAAAAAAATACTGTCCAGTACTCAGTAATGTCATACAACTGTCAATGTCATAGTAACACGATTGACCTGCAATCAACATTCTCACCCTTCCACTGAAAAGCAAGACGTCCTTCACGCTAAAAATAACTGGGGCAGTGGTATCTCTCCATGCTGATTCTATCACCTTGTAAACTAATCTTTTTTTATAGTATGGAAGTAGCAAACGAGCCTGCAGCCCACCTGATGGTAAGTGGCTACTACCGCCCATGGACATCTCTAATCAACCCTAGGTAATATCAAAGTCTCACCTAAGGTTAGCCACAGAAGCGTTGGTACCCCTGAGGCCTAAGATGGAATGCCTCGGGAAAGTATGTCTCCCTTACCCCACCCTTCTGATCAGAACACAACAGCGCATACCACTGTAGTTATTAGGCAGAAATAGGTGTGGCGGTGGTGCTTCCGGAGTCGAACCACAAAGAGTTCTACCACCTTCAATCTATGTAATCAATCTATCTAATCTATGAACTGTCTACAGACATATAAAACATGTAGGTACACATTACCAATTAACATTATCATTATCCGACGACCACTTTTCATTACAATACAAAATAATGAGTATATTTGTCGATTCGTGTAATTAAACATCTAGATAGAAAGAGTACAGTGAAAAGATCGTAATTGGCCAGTAACCCTAAGGATAGAAACAGAAGTACTCTTGTACCGGTAATTATACTTGCTCTTACCCTTCAAACCGGAATGCGGCATAGTTTGATTATACTCCAAAAGTTAAGGGTTCTAGACCTATCGTACAAAAGCCCTATGAGTAGTTACTACTTTTTGTGAAGTTTTGTGTAAATTGCATTATAATAAAAGTAGCGGAAGTGATTATAATTTTTTAATGAGATGTTCAATTGAGGTAGTTCATACATTTAAACTTTGCTTGTACCTAATAGGCATGTAGACTAACTGGTATTAAGTGATTATCATTGATCATAGGTTCTATATTCATGGTCAGAAATGATCAATGGCCATTTTCATAATAGTTACCTGTTAATTGAAATGTTGTGACGGGATATGATTTTATCATATTAAAGTTTTGTTTTGTATTTATGTTTTGGGTAGCAATCATTCATGTTCCCTACTTTTTTAGACGACCTGAGTGGCGGAGCGGTCACCATACCGGTCTGACACGCAATGGGTTCCGGGTTTGATCCCTGGCCAGACAGACATCTGAACGATGAGTTTAGATTGTGTTCTGGGTTTGGGTGTTTGTGTATTCTTCTTTGTGTGTCCATGGTACCCACGACACAGGAGAAAATCCTAGTGTGGAGCTTTAAGTGTAGAAAACGATTTCCTTTTTAATATTTTGTATGACTTAATGTACGCTCTGTCAAAGGATTGTAGACTGTACGTATACAGATATATAGTGTTGATATTATTATAAACAGAATATTAATTATTATATGATATTCATTGCCTACTCATATTGTTTAAACTTATTATGATATACAGTCTAAAAAATAATAGCACTACGCTTTTAATTACTGTAAACCTACAGTAAATTTGGCAATGTTGCCATTGTCTAGCTACGCTCAAATCTTTCTCTATATATATGCTGAAACACGTGTTCATTTAAAAAAACACTGATACATCCGGGTTTTATTTAGATCCGTAAAACTCTTTCTCTAAAAGAGGACAGGTAGAACACACAAGCACGGTACAAAAACAAACCAAAAATATTTTCAAATCCCACTGTAATTAACGGTCCGCCAGAGAGAACGCTCTAATAAGTATAAGCCTCTGAGTCCGATAGCACCGGATAAGCCCCTACATGTTAATTACACGTAACTAGACGAGCAAACAATTTCCTCCCGCAGTTTATAGTTCTTATTAGGGGTTTTGGCCAAACATTTCGGTCTTATCAGGCTTTTAAAGTTTAATGTTCGTAATTACGCAAGAGCAACGTTTTTCACGATTTAAGATAGCGCCAAGTCAATATTACGTGTTGTTTAATGCATTTTATGCGTTATTAAAGGTGATAGAACCCTTTGCGCTTCAACTATTACTATTATTATTACTACTGCCATCAATGATTACTAATAACATCAATGTAATGGCATGCTGTGTTTTGGTTTGAAACGTGTGGTAAAAGGGACATACTTAATCGAGACATTCTAACATAGTTCTCAAGGATAGCAACGTATCTGTGGGCAACCTGAGGTAGGACTAATGTGGTTGATTTACCATCAGGTGAACTGCACGATTGTTTCTCTTCTAATATATACAAAAGAACTAAACTTTGAAAGACATGACAAACTGTCAATGCCGATTAATATCATCTGATATCAATTGGCATAATTATTTCTAGCCTTATAATTATTTTGAAAACGCTTAACAGGTTTTGGTCTTTTGTATCTTCATCCGCAAACCTTCATTGTCATAGCATGGTAAAGATTAATCCAGGCCCCACTTTTGAGAAGTCTGTCTCGGTAATACGACATAAAAAAGGGTTTTAGTAAATCTTTGTTTACATATTGTATTATGGTATATAGAGACTCACCACATACATAGAGTCATCAGCTCTACAGCATTAGTGTGTTGGAGATATAATATATATCCATTTAAGGATGCTAACGTACTCATCAGACCGCGGTAGAAGAATGTCTTCTACACAGGTGGTCGCAACTGTACATCTACTGGATTATGTGTGTTAGTTGCCTCCTACCATATCCACGAGAAGATAGGGAATTCTGCTATTTAAAACCGATACCACATATACAACACCTAAAAGAAATAGTGAAATCTCAATTTAATTTCATATAAAATAATATACACATAAAAGTAAGTTTCAGAATATCATATCAGTATATTTTATTCATCAGCAAACATAATTCAGAACTGATGAATATCATATCGATATATTATATTTAATATAATTCAGAACTGATTCTGTAAAATCCTTCAATTGAGCCTTGTGATTTGAGTTCGGGAAAGTAAACAGGTTGGTTTTTCCTTGAGAACGGATTAAAGAGTGGTAGCACGGCCATAAATCTGCGCATTAAACTAACCTATCGAAAGATTGCGATCTCCGTCCGCGCCCGTAATTGTACCGGTATCGATGTCCCGCTGGGCATTAGAAAATATTTATTTAGGTACTTTAGAAAATATTCAGCCGGCTATAAGAAATGTTTGTGTGTTTTTGATTTTTTATGGTGAGGGTAATTAATATTAATTGTGTTGTGGTCACTTAAGGCCCATGGTCCCAATTTTAGATCGTACGTACCTGAAGTTTTAGATCTGAAATAGTACTAGAATTTGCATTGTTTGCTACTACAAATATGTAATAATTTAATAATAAATAAACAGAGAGAGAGAAACAAATAGAGTTACAATACTATTAAATAAATTTATGTGTACAAAAGTACTAATACCAAAAAATAAGATGTATTATTTTAAGCTTTATAGAAATAGAAGTTAAGTCCCACGATTTCACCCACGTTTAAAAAATGTAGCATAAGTTGTATTTTTTTATCAGAAATAGCAAACGAGCATGTAGTCCACTTGATAGTAAATGGTTACTACGCCCTTAGACATTTGTAAGCAACTTCTTATAGAACCAAGGTTCTATCTGAAGTCGATTAGATGTGTTGCTACTCCTGAGGACTGAGATGGTCGCCTCATACCTAAGTGAGCCGGCAACCACATCCTTCCAACGAAACGCAAGAAATGCCTCACGCTAGAAATAGATGTGGTACTTCCACGATCGAACTACATTGGTTCTACCACCTGTCAAATAACTTTTGATTGAGAAGATTTTAATGAAATAAAAACTTAATGTAAGATATTACTATAAATATTAAAATAATTCTATAAATAAAATTCATTATTTTTAATGCGATTTTAAACACACATACAAAATTATTAAAAAGAACTAGATACTACTAAACTATATTTTTGTAAATATATGCAATATATAAACTCGTTGAACTTTCAATTTAATTATATGTTTGGTTGTATGGATTACCTAAATTGCTTTACTTTTTGACATCTCAAAAAAGAGAAACAGAAAAGAAAATTAAATCTATTTAATTTAAAAATAAGATTGGAAATCGTAAATCTGTATATCGAACATAGCTATTAAGTGATAGCAATCTTCGTCCACCTATTACGTAATTGCAACGACCTCGATGTCCCACAGGGCAATAGAAAATATTAAAAACATGTAAGAAAATTGCCTTTTTATTTGCTATCCTCATCGTTAACCTATTAAAGTCCTATTGATAGAATCCATTCTTCTTTCAAAATGAGAAAAAAATATTACACTGTCTACTGCGCTTGCCGAGTTAGAGTTGGTACACATGTATTTTTATAAAGTTGAAGTATCTGACGACGATGCACGCCCATCTGTCACTGCCACACAGCAGTGGCTTCTTAGGCATCTGTAAACCAATTCTTGTGGAAGAAGGTTCTACTAGAGTCCGAAAACACATAACGAACAGATATGTTTTCATTCTTGAGGATTAAAGTAATGGCCTCAAATATGACTATCCTATTTGCCCTTTCACCGAAATGCAAAGATTACAATTATAACGGAGAAAATCTGGCAATTTTTCAGGGTTGTATTTTTTCTTTGTAATGAGTTCATTCCTACAAGTACATATATTTTTTGTTGTATTTTACGTAGAAAATAAAAACTCGCTGCAATATCTTTCCTTTCTTTTGCCCAAACAGGTGGCTTATTTGGTAAGTTGATGTAACGCGAAAAATGTTTATTAAAACCTTAAAATAACAATTATTTAGTTTTACAAGAATCAGCTTCCTTCAAATATGTTGCATGTAAGGCCATTTTCCCACAACATGCATTTAAACGTAGCAGTGCGGCTGGACGTGGCAATAAATCTCGGCATTAAACTGACCTGTCGATAGGCTATCCGAAG
This sequence comes from Cecropterus lyciades, assembly GCA_002930495.1. NCBI lineage: Eukaryota > Metazoa > Arthropoda > Insecta > Lepidoptera > Hesperiidae > Cecropterus > Cecropterus lyciades. Next base: position 24,607 of record MOOZ01000543.1, on the reverse strand, counting down.
ATTGCGATCTGGACATCGAAGTTCCGAAGACCAATAGCAAATGTTTGAACAGCACAGATAGTTTTCTAAATTTGAAATTATGTAGTGTTTTCTGTTATTTGTTTTATGTGAGGTAAAGTGAAAATTGGTAAAGTGACTTTAAAAGTAGAACATTTTGTTGCTGGACTGCTACAAAAAGTTATACTGCTCAATAGATGTCTATTATTGTGTTATAATAGCGGTGCTTTAGTGCGGAGATTTTTTTTGAGGGTAGTGGTAAGGGAGATACATATTCGAGGATTTTAAACATAGTTTTAAGCCGTCGCTGTCGTTTTGCAGTGATTGTCCGGTCAGGAGTAGCATCACATTTGTGGCCGTCCTCAGCATATTTTGGTTTGGTCACAGATGCCCATAGCGGCAATAGCCACTTACCTGCATGCTCATTTGTTTTTTGTATAATACTACACTACTAAAAATACTCTAATGTAATATATAAGTTATTCTCACAAACCTATATGTTACATTTTTGTTGTATGTAAATAACACCCACGTACCTATTTGAGAACAAAATCAGGTTTCCGGGATTCCAATAAGATCAAAAGTGAAAACATTGTCTCCTACAAAACCATACAAAACAAAATACTGTAGACTATAAAATGCTCTCCTTAAACAGTTCGAATGCTGTTCATAAATTCAATTGCCATATTGAAATAAATTGCTTGTAATCTTATACCCAAACAGCCAGAAAACAACCGAATGAGCAATATCAAGTTACTCCGTCGAATGGGCTCACTCTTGCTTTCTTTTTGTAAACCTTGTCATACGATTTCTAAAGAAACATGAACTTATTCTGGACTAACGATATATCAAACTCGATCAAAGTCCCGACTATTTGTGCTTGTAAATCATTTTTTATATAAATTCCACTAATTAGTGTAAATAATAATTCGTGTGTATAAAAAAACTATACACATAGAAGTCAATTACAGCTATTAGTTTCACTAATTCTGAGATTTTATAGGTTCAATCTAGTTTTATTGCTATTGAAGCATTTTCTATTGGACTTACCCGGCATGGGAGCTCATAAACAAATTATTACGGCATCCCATCATTTCGGGCCATAAAACTTGTTGGCTAAATTAATCCACATTTGATATTATTCTTAGTAGGCACAATTATTGCTATTAAAATTTTATCATTAGTAACTATTAATATATTAAACTATTTTCTTAGATCTGAGCAAAACTTTGACGTTCAAAATTTCACCTTACAATAACAGGAAATAATATGTATGTATGTATGACTGTATGTGTATTGAGCAGAATATAATAAACTGTGCACGCATGTGTTTATAATTATATACATAATATATGTACGAGTGTAGGTAGTCAAATTTGAAATGTGTGATACAATAAACCATGAAAAGCATTCTAGCTTAAACGAAAATCTAAATAAGAAAAGATAACTGATTTTATTATACGTGTATAGTTATCACTTAATGTACGTTGTCCGTTCCTTTGATATCCATAATTCAACTCAGAATCATACTTGAGACTACTGCTATTACTAATACCTACTTAATAAGTAAATAATTTTCGTAAATCTCTTGTTTAATTATTTTTAATACTAAGTAAAATCTATACAGTATGAGACCATTGAAAGTAGTAAAAAGTAGATTAACATTATCTTGTTTAATTTACTATAGTTTCTAATTATGGAATCGAACGTTAATATTTTCTCTAAATTATCGTATTTTGTATGTATGTTAGAAGTGTCAAATAGTACGCAAAGTCTATACCGTTACAGTTACAATACATCGAATAAGGTATTCGTTAATGTTGGCACAAACTACAAAGTTTAAGTCGGTAGGGTGCAGAAAACGTAAAACTATCAGTGCACATCGTAGAGTCATACTCTCCGAAATAATTGCAAAAGTTAGCCATTTAAGTGGGCACTGTGACAATCCAGTATTTATGGCGGCAGCAGGAAATAAAATACACTGAGACACGAAATACTTATTACCGGGTATTACCGTCTTACTCGTTGTGAATATTTAAAATAAAAAGAGTGAAAATCTTTGAATAAGGTAAACCGTGGGCGTTCCGACAATGAGCACGTCAGAGACTGGCCTTTGAGCTGTCAGCCTCTTGAAGGAACCGGGGCAATTATATTGAAAACTCCCGCAATGCTATCTTTTAGAAAAATAATACCGGCCTTGAGTAAACTGACGTAGGGGCTTATTAGCACGCTCGCTGCCGTCCACTAACTTGCCTTTGTCTAAGATCATGCCATGCAATCTCACACTTATTTACAGTAAATGCACCCGTAACTTTTGCTAGACACTTCTTTCTTAAGAATAGTTAATTTTATTATTTTGTTAATGTTTTTACTATAAGTCTACGTTCCACATTTTCGGTGTAGATTTAAGGCAAATAGTATGCTTTTGTTAAACACATTTTATAGAATCGGCAAGGATAGAAGAAGTAAAAGATTGTCTTATAAATGTGTCCGATAACATTGTCGCAACAGTGTGTAAAAAACGATGTTTCACAGTAACTGCCCAGCAGGGTGTGATTCTATAATTTAAGTTTTTTTTAAACATGGAAGTAGCAAACGAGCATGCAGTCCATCTGATGCTAAATGGGCATGCCGCCTATGGACATCTATTACGGATACAGATATTTGCTACTCCCGAGAACTAATATGGTCACCTCATAGTGAGTCGAAACGAAAGAACTGTTTCACGCTAGAAATAGGTATAGCGATGGTACGACCCCGTTGAAACTATACTTGTTCTACAACCTTGCAAAATTGCCATAGTTATATATTTTGAAGCGTTTTCCTATTATTAATAGTTTAGCGTTAATAATTAGTTAGCGTTAATAAATAGTTGTAGCAATTTAGAAATAGTATCCTATTTCTAAATTGTTTTTACAATTTAGTAAAATTTTACCCTAAAATATTACGTACAGATTAAGAAAAAAAGAAAAACACATGTAATTTTTTTGGTGCCACTCATAAATAAATGAGTTCTCCAATCGTATAAGTGCACATGAGTGAAGTGCGGGAAAGCTCGTTAATCAATACTTAAATTTTAGTTCTAACGAGATTGCATTCCTGTGACTTCTGTGGTAACACTCATCGCGTCAATTTCAGTAATTGAATTAGATTGAATCTCGCCAAGTGTTGAGTGTTAAATCAGTGAAGCCATCGAACCACTGAATGCTTTTTGTATGTGATTGGTCAGCACCGAGTGGGAGGTAAGACCAAAGCCGCAGTAAAGCCATTACGATCTCAAATTACCTACGCCCAAAACACGTATCGTGTGACTAATTGGTATTAAAGTTGTTATATCATAATTAAATTATACTCATAATTCCGTAGAAACGCTGCGGCCGGAGAATTTTACAACGTTACAAATTCTGTACAATGGAGCAATTTCTGAGCCGAATGGGAAATATACTAAGTTAATTAAGAGTTACGTAAGAGGCGATATTTTGGTATGCGTGGGCTCGGGTTACCTGTTAAACGTTGATGTTTATGGGCTGAAAGGAACAATTCGTGTTTAATTAATTAGACAAAAATACTCCATTCTGTTACAATTACTGAATTGCTTTATACGTTACATGCCTTCGCTTTATTTCGTCCATTATGTATAAGGGTTTTTTTCATTGTGTAAAACTAGAACTTAGTCCCATTAACCCATTTTGACCCATTGACGACCCGCATGGCGGAGCGGTCACCATACCGGTCTGATACGCAGTGGGTCCCGGGTTCGATCCCCGGCCAGGCAGAAATCTGAATGATGAGTTTAGATTTCTGTTCTGGGTCTAGGTGTTTGTGTATTCGTATTCGTGTGTCCATGGCACCCACGACACAGGAGAAAATTCTAGTGTGGGGCAATGAGTGTAGAAAGCGTGTCTTTTATTATTGTCCCACTGCTGGGCACGGGTCTTCTCTCAGATTGGGAGAATTTCAGGCCATAGTCCACCGCGCTGGCGAAGTGCGAATTGGTAGACTTCACACACCTTTGAGAACTTTTTAAAGAACTCTCAGATGTGTAGGTCTGGTCACGATATTTTCCTTCAACGTAAAGCAGTGATGATCAACTTTTAATACGCTCATAATATTAGAAAAATCAGTCGTGTATTCCTGATATTCGAACCTCGGATCCTCAATTGAGAGGCTTGGTTTCAACCATTCGGCTATCACTACTCCAATATCAGGTTTGACTTCAACTTAGATCACATGATGCTAACTGGTGACTGTCGTCTAAGCGTAGGTTTTTATATTTAAGTTTATTTCGTTATTAGAATTAGAATTGATTCCTTATTACGAATTAAAATCCTATATTAAGACATCCGTTCATGGTTGGCTACATCTGAACACTATGTTGGAATGCCTGGGATATTTTAACACAGTCTTCAATATACTGAATACAACAGCGCTTAACATTGGTGTTATAGGCAATACACGTTTTCTACACTCATAGCCTTACACTAGGATTTGCTCCTGTGTCGTGGGTGCCATAGACACACAAAGACGAATACACAAACACCCAGACCCAGAACAGAAACCTAAACTCATAATTCAGATTTCTGTCTGGCCGGGGAAAGAAC
>MOOZ01000541.1:849909-862831 GCA_002930495.1 Cecropterus lyciades | reverse complement strand
AAATGGGCTATCTAACACCGAAAGAATTTTTCAAATCGGACCAGTAGTTCCTGAGATTAGCGCGTTCAAACAAACAAACAAACAAACTCTTCAACTTTATATATAAGTATAGATTGCATCTAATTCTGATTCATAGCTGCGTATACTTTTATACGCTTAAAATACGTACTGTTCCTATCTCTAGTTCTGTACAGAAACACGAAGTACTCGTAAAATACGAGAATTGAAGTAGGTACACAATAAAAATAACTATGGCTAGGCTATACTTATGTAGGTACATGTGTAATAGGGAGAGTCGCAATAAAAAATCAGCGACGCAAAGTCGTTACCCATGATGAGGTTTTGCAGACCGAACGAACGAAAGCACGTTTAACTTCATAGTGAATACATTACACTGCGCGATAATTTATTGAAGTTGTATTATTTTGAATAATCTTAAACAGTCTGAAAAAATGTATAATATTTAGATATAAATATTAATCTATAAGAATTTTTGCAAAAATAATTCGCCACGATTTATAGCTTTGTAATTTGTATTCGTGGTGTGAATGTATGATATATAAATAGGTACTTAATATAGTTATACTACAAAAATATTGTTTTTCACAGAGGATGCAAAACTTAAAAAAAACATGAATAACATTTTCTACAACTGAAATCTTAGTAGAGCTAAGAGTAGGTACAGTCATTCTAAACTAGGATATTTTGCGACGTGGATACTGTTAAGATACCCAATGTCAAGAAATTAATACACACACGCACAGAACTAGAACAATTGAAAAACTAAGATTAGAAATTCAAAATTAAATTTCTACCTCGTCGAGGATTTAATCTGAATCTGAAACTATTTAGCAGCAAATCGGCTTGGCGATCAACATAGTATGTTTTTGTTGTGAAGTTTGTTAGCTATAAACTGTAAGCCGATTAAAGGTAAACTGTGTAGTCTATTACGTAAGGTAAAGAAAACGAATATATGCGAATAAACTACACAAATCCTTCATAGAATAGGGTTAAGCATTGTATTAAATCCAGTTTTCGAAAACTACTTCCACGGCAGGAGTTCTTTTGCAAATAACCTTGCTCTTAGTACTTAAGCCGTAATATAATAGAGAAGGGGGAAGGGGGTTGCAGGGTGGTGGTGCCCTTCGCGCATGCTCCATTCAGAGTGGCTCCGTGTGCGACCCTCGGTAACTTCAGTACACAGCTGTGAAGCCCCGGTGTTCACGCATACCTCAGTCGTGTTTAACTCTAAGGACAATAAAATCCTACACTTTTCAAAAGTGAGTATAGCAATGTTCGTATTTTTCGTTTTAAACTCAAGTATATTTAATGTTTAGGTCCCAATACTAAAATAGATAGCATTTGCCTCACCTTCAAAATATACCTCATTGTCGCTTTAATTATAAACCATGTGACGCATGTACTTACACCGTGTGGTTAAATTTGAAGGAAATAGGAAAAGGAAGTGTGGGAAAAGTTGTAATAATCAGCATTTGGGTATGAATTGGCTGTCTATTTATGAGATTGGTGTTTGATGACGGAGTTATTTCTGTAAATCAATACTACGAACACCATGTGCTGTTGAGTCTGATTCACATCGACGCAATTTTGTAAAAATGCTTCTTGTACGGAAATAATAAGTGTGTTATATTGTGCAAAAACATGACCGGCTATAATACAAGTAAATCGACTTAACACGTTTAGTGCCATAATATTTTTTATGTTATGTTTTAAAAAATCTTTATTTTGATTTATTTAAATTTACAGAAATGAAGCCAAAGCTATCGACATCGTATCAACTCCTCGAAACGTTATTTAAGCATCTCACGTTGTGACGCACAATTTCAAACTCTCGATCAACATTACTTCTAGTTCTTATTTAAAAAAAAAAAGTTTATAAATGTTGAAGATTTAATTTAATAGCGTCGTTATAGGATTAATATAAAATTAGAATTAAATTAATACTCCACTCTGCACTTTGTACTTAGCGGGAATTTATGATTTCTGTTGTTTTGTTGTTAGAAATAAAATGAATTGTTAGTTTGGATTATAAGCAAAGCTTATTGTTAGTTGTATTGTTTCTGTAACCTATTTAATAGGCGTTAGTCAAATTGAAAAACTCACAGTTAGGTCTTAAATGCAACTGTTACCAATGGAACCATACGCAGACGATATATTTTGGTTCGTCACTTGTGGATTTGTCGTCGCGTTCATCCTCGCATTTGGAATTGGCGCTAACGATGTCGCGAACTCGTTCGGTACGAGCGTCGGCTCCAAGGTGCTTACACTCACTCAAGCTTGTATCCTCGCCACTATATTCGAAATTGCTGGAGCTGTTTTGATTGGTAAGCAATATATTTATTTTATATACTTATTCCAATATATGGGTATTTAATAACGATATGATAGATTTAACTGTATTTTCCAAGTTTATGCATTTTAATATTTATCATGGTGTGGTTTAAATTAAAGTAGGTATGTTTTGATTTACATGTTATACATGCAAAAAAGCATACTAGATACTTCCGTATTTAAATATATTTATCCCGAAATATGATTACGAGTACAAATAAAGTAAAATTGTAAATCTTTTACGTTAAACGAATTGTAAACATAGCGTTAAAGTCGAGACTGGGTAGAAACTGTATAAGCTGTTAGATCAAGCGTAGATTGGAAGGGGCTTTTAAGAACCACTGACCTATGCTGAAAAGTTCACAAATATAAATAAACTATTATTAAGTATCTAAGATATTGCTATTTTATCACTTTGAATTTAAATCTGTGTTCAGGGTTCCATTCCTGACGATTTAAAATTCTATACCAATGCCAGAAAAAGTATTTTGGAAGAGTAGTAAACTGGTCAGTTTGTTAAGTAGGTAATTTTTTAATTTGTGTAAATAGAACAATCAATTAAGCAAACAGAAGAGTTTGACGACGTCTGAACAGCTGATTGTTATCTTCAATTTTGCGGGAAGCTAATAATTCATTTAATTACATCTCAGGTTACAAAGTATCAGATACGATGCGTAAAGGAATCCTGGACGTGAATTTGTACGCTGGTGAGGAACGACTGCTCGCTGCAGGTTGCCTCGCTGCATTGATAGCTGGTGCTGCGTGGTTGATCTTGGCTACTGCATTACGGTTGCCGGTATCTGGCACCCACTCAGTTGTCGGTGCGACTGTAGGGTTCACCTTAACAGCTAAAGGACCGGTTGGCGTACGTTGGTCAACTCTTGGCGCTATTGGTAAGTAAACTTACATATTAATATGAGGTTCTGAAACTGTTTTTTTCTTTTTTTTATAATATACATGTAGCAAACGAGCATAAATCATTAATCATCAGCAATCCTTATGGTCTTACCTAGGTAAGCCGAGATAAGCCATATATGCGTTGCTATTGTCGAGAATTAAGACGGTCGCCTCATATGAAAGTGAGTCGGTACATCCTTTCACCGAATTAGGTGTGGCTATTGATCTACACTCGTTCTACCACACTTACGATATACGATTTTACATATAACCCCTGTTCTATATCAAGTTGCTTACAGACGTTCATGGGTGGCAGTAGCCACTTACCAGCTGGTGACAACATGCTCTTTTGCTACTTCAACTTTGCAACATCAGTTTCAAATTTGTATACCTACATAATACACAATCTGTGTTTTACCAAAATACGTAAATTGATAAAATTAAACGTTGTTTACTTTCAGTATTATCCTGGTTCATTTCACCAGCACTAAGCGGTACGGTATCAGCTTTGTTGTATTGGCTGGTCCGTAAATTCATTCTTCGTGCCCCGGATCCACTTTGTTCGGGACTACGCGCGCTGCCGTTCTTTTACGGAGCCACCATCGCCGTTAACGTCATCAGTGTCGTCCACGATGGACCTAAATGTAAGTTGCGCAATTTGATTGTACAGTAATTTTGATTCTACTAAGTACTAAAGTATAATAAAGTGCAGTATTTTATATAAACTATAGAAATAAGTAGAAAAATAAGTGGTTTTATTTTTTGCTTTCCACTAACAAAGCTTAGACTTAGGTCCGATTTCGGTTCGACCGAACTATTGAAGGTATTCACTCCTTTGTGAAAAACGGTACATATTCATTATATATGTTTTTTTCTTAATTTCAGTGTTGGCTATGGACAAAATACCAATGTGGTTGGCGTTAACAGTATCTCTAGCATTAGGCGCATTTGTGGCAATATGTGTGCGCATCTTCCTCGTCCCACACTATCAGCGGAAACTTTGCGTCGCTCCTGTTAATTTTACTCTAGGATTATCTAACGGTAATAATGTACTCAAAATAAATGAAATGATATGTAGTTCTCTATGTCATTCAATTTAAAGTGAGTTTTATGGTTTTCAGAAACAACGCCGGCTAATACACCAACACATTCAAGTAAAAATGTGCCACAAAGACCTACCTCTCTCCTTTCGGAAGACGGCAAACTTCTCGAAGTCATAACAGAAAGCGCTGAAATGGTTACACTAAGCGATGTAGATAAATGTTCCCTCGGTGTAAAGGAAATGAATGCCAGGAATCGAGCTCTTCTTGCAACTATGGATGATTGCAGCATACTTTCAAGAAGTTTAAGTCCACCTAATAAATCGAGATTACAGTTAATTGATGCAGACCCCCAAATTAATACGCTTAAGTATATTGATGAAACTCTAAGTTGTTGCAAAAGTTTGGATTCGGCACAGTTAGCAGGAATGGGAGAAAGTTACGATTCAAAAAATGGTTTTCTTGGTGACTCATGTGATACAATAGCGAGAGGAGAGATCGGTAGACTGACAGCTTCAAGAGGATTTCCTACGGTTGACTTCGATACGCCACCGCTTCGCACGGACAAGGTACGTTTTAATGATTATGGATTCCAATTATGTGTGCGTTCAGGTCGCTGCTTTGCACGCATAATAACACAATACAAAAATGTTAATTTTACAGGAAAGCAAGGTAAAAATTCAACAATGCCTTTGTTTTTATTTTTTTAATGTATGAACATGAAGTCAAAATAATAAAAATTAAAAGACCATTAACCGCAGTGGAGTAAGAGCACCTGGTTTATATGGATAACGTAACGTGACTTCAAATTGATGAATTTTGTGTTGTGCGGTTATTCATACAAGCGATTAGTGTATACGTGCACGGGTGAGCGTATGTATGGGTGTGGATCTCTAAGTATGTGCGTGCGTACTTATGTGTCCGCATGCACGCAGCGCTATTCATCACGAGCGTGTTTATGTGTGAGCGTGCATGTATACTTGTGTGTGTGTGTTATGACAGACAAGCGTAGTTTTGTTATTCTTTTTCTCTGTCGAACATTTCGATTGTTACAACACGCATAGTGATGATGGTCTGATCTGTGTCTACATCCTATCTGTTTTTTTTATAAGATTGATGTAGCAAGCGGGCATGCAGTCCTCCTGATAGTAAGTGACCACTGTCGCCCATGGACAACTTCATGTAGAAAAGGGGTTCTATCTGAAGTCAATCACAGTTGCGTTCCTGCTCTACCTTGAGGAATACCTAAGATGGGCGAACTATAATCGTTCTACCTCTTTCCGTAGCCTCAATCTATGACTACTCTATAATAACTTAGTGGTTGCATCAGGGAAGTCAGACGACTAAAGACAGGAGGTCAACTTTTTTTAGTGTCAGTCTTGGTATGTAAAAATACTACGATTTGTCGTTGAGCGACAAAAGTACACCGACAATACAAAATAACCGACATTCCAATCAGAAACAATATTTTTTATACTATTAATGGAGTTTTACTATTTTATTTCGAAATTTGATCGAAGAATAACGTCTTTTTGGTCGTCAAATTGCTGAGAAAGTACATGACCTTAACTTTTTCGTCGACGTACATTTCCCTTCAAAAGTGTTTAAAATGTCATTTACTGTAATTTCATAATCACGGTCTGGAAGCACTGACGGCGGTACCAGTTTTCGTTTTCAATACTAGCTTACAAGAATTTCTGAGTGATCTTCTAACATGGGTTGTAATACTAGGGCCCGGACGGCGGCAGCGCGTGGAGCATAGAGGGCGCGGGTCGCGCAGTGCGCTTGCCCGCTATCACGCCCAACTCGAGCGCCGCGCCGCTGCTGCGCGCCGCGTCCCCCCCGCCGCCGCCCCCCGCGCCGCCGCCACCCGACACGTTGCGACTCTTCTCCTTCTTGCAAGTCCTCACCGCAACCTTCGGAGCGTTCGCCCACGGTGGCAACGATGTTAGGTAACTATTCAGTAGAAACCAGCACTGCGGACACTAATACGATTATAGTTTCCAAGGCATCGCATCGCTCTTTCTTACACTAGGAGTCTAGAATTCTGAAAATATTGTACAAACTAAATATAATATAGAACTAGCAGATCCGTGCCCACTTCGTCGGGTATTAAAAAATTGTTGGTGTGTTTCTTAGTACTAAATGTTACGGTTTATTACCCAACTGCCAAAAGGAGGGTTTTGTTTTAATCGCGCATTTAAGTACATTTGTACCTATTTGCATGCCAATTCGACGAAACATGTATGTTCTATGATGTAAAATCTTGGTGTAATTACCCTTTGTTTGGTACCTTTAAAGTGTATATTAAAATGTTTGCTTCGCGCTCGACTTAGCGGGGGCTCTACCGTGCCCCCAGATTGTTATGATTTATTATGTTTACTTTAATTGTTCATTGTATAGTGTTTATGCATATCGAACCTAAGATAAATAAACATATAATATATCTTATTATGGGATAAACATTCTTTTTTAAATCAATGCCTACTCTTGTACCAAACCATTATCTGTAAAGAACGGCAAAAAAATCACGTTTGTTGTATGGGAGCCCCCCTTAAGTATTTTTTTTATTTATTAACACCAAATTTTTATTCTGCTATTAGTATATGTTGTTACAGCGTCAACTAAAATACATCATCTGTGAAAATTTCAACTGTCTGCCTATCACGATTTATGAGATAAATCTTGGTGATAGACAGACGGACAGACGAACTGACGGACAACGGAGTCTTAGCAATAGGGTCCCGTTTTAACCCTTTGGGTACGGAACCATAAAAGCATCTAACAGAAAAACCACCCAACAGATTACGACATGGCCGCGGTTACATACCTATAATATATACCTAGTAGTTTAGGAGTCCATAGCAGACTAACAACGTGACACGTAATTTATATATATTAAGAAGATAAGCTATCCTATCTTTCAAGTTGGGTGAAACTGCACATGGTGTGCAAATTTGATCGATATCGGTTAAGTATTTTAGGAGTCCATAGCGGACAAACAACGTGGTGCATAATTTGTATAGATATAAACTATCCTATCTTTCAAGTTAGAACAAACTACACATGGTGTGCAAAAGTGATTGGAATCGGTTCAGTACTTTTAGAGTTTACCCCGGACAAATAACGTGACACGTAATTTATGTATATTAAGAAGATATGATCCTAAAATTACTATTTTATTTACCTAATGAGTTAAGAGTTAGTTAGTTTACTTAATGAGATTAGATCCATCAATGTTTATGCTACATAATGTCCCAAAAACACATGTAGGTGGTCGGTATACCTATCTTCCTTCTCTGGAACTGTCGTATAAAACATTATAAGCAGAGAAAAACATGCATTATTTTCCTGTTGATTATATAGAAAATTGTTGTGTTCTAGTAATTATTGCATGTACTAATTTTCTTACGTGTTACTTGAACAGCAACGCCATAGGTCCCCTGGTAGCTCTTTGGCTCCTTTACTCTGAGGGCGGAGCGCACGCGCGTGCGGAGACACCGCTGGCCATCCTGGTGTTCGGCGGCGTGGGCATCGCACTCGGCCTGTGGCTGTGGGGCCGTCGGGTCATACGCACCGTTGGGGAGGACCTCACCAGCATCACTCCTGATACGTAAGATCGATAAGATACTGTTATAAGTATAGATATATTATATCCTAAAGACATAAATCTTTACAAAAATAACCAGATCAAAATGACCATCAGGCTGATAGGATGTACGTGAATGGTTTCGCTTGTCTATTATACTCTTCAACTCTTTCTCATTGCTAGTTAGTCAGATATAAAAATAGATGCTCTGTTATTTAGCGGATTTACGATCGAGCTGGGCGCTGCTCTGACGGTGCTGGTGGCCAGTAAGGCGGGGCTACCGGTGTCTACCACGCACTGCAAAGTCGGTTCTGTTGTGTGTGTGGGCTACTTCTCGGAGAAGGCCGTTGATTGGAGTCTGTTCAGGTTAGTGACATTCCTTCCAAATATCTTTCTTCATACTTTACAACATTCTAATTCAATGACTATCGTAGGCAGGTAGTAATTTTGACTTAAATTCGTCATACAAAAATGATTTATACTATGATTATGCTACGATGATTTGTGCCGTGTGGTGTCGGCATTGAATAGCACCACTCACTCCCTTACTTGTCGTGAATATCGTAGAAGACGACTAAGGTACAAAATCCAGCAGATGGGTAGCAGCGTCTTCCTGTATAACATGAACACCTACTCCGGTGGTTACTATGTGACTATTTACCCCATTTACATACCAGACGCCGTGACTATTTACAAAAAAAACCCTTATTAAGGGTGGTCTAGCTCCAGCAAAGGACTATAGAAGGCTGATAGATGGTACCATTTAAGACCCAAATCTTAGTTAAACTTTATAACGTTAGCTATTAGGATAAAATATTTTTAGACAAAATGTGAAACATGTCAGTATATGGATAGTGTTTGGCTAATAAAATAAATTGTTGTTTCAGGAACATAATATTCGCTTGGGTGGTGACCGTGCCGGCGGTGGCAGCGATGGCATCTCTCTCTATGTTAGCTCTTGAGGCATTCGTCGTTTAGTACCTAGAGTACCTTCCTACTGTTTGTTGTTTACTGTAACTACAAAATAGCATTACGATGATGACACGTTGAAATGGGCAGGAATGTAACAAAAATGTGTAGTGAGGGATGTTCAGAATCGTCGAATGACGGGTTTAGCGCGAATTTTACATCAAATAATATGTTGTATCACGATAATTTTGAAATCCGAATATTTAATGGATGTCGAGTATTTAAATTGAATTAAAATAAAATTATAACCTGCTTAACCATTTTGTAATAAACGACCCGTCTTTGATATGCGGCGTGTCGAGTATTTGACGCTTTTTGAATCGTTTTAATAAATCGACGCCTGTGACGGATAGTAATGTGGCAGGTATGAAAATTGGTTGGGTTGCTTTTAATTTATATATGTCTACATTGTGATGCCACGGGATTGTTTCACTGCCAAAAGAATGCCACATGATTTGTATGCACCTGTAATAGAAGCCTGAATAATTCATACAGATTTGTCTTTCGTAGGTATGCTTCGTAAACTTGATATATGTATGTTTTCACCGTGTTAGGTTTTTTTTCTAAGTGGAGTAAAAATGTCGAGCTTAAGTACCTGTATGATGTTACTCAAACCTTACACAAATGGAGATATAAAAAATAAGTTAAGAATGTTTGTGAAAGAAACTTTCAGGAGCCTGGTTCAACTAGGATAAGGTATTGATCAATTTATTTAAACATGTAGATAATGTAAAAACAAGGATATTGGATATGTCTAGATTTGTGTGTGGTGTCACCCTAGAATAACATTATTTCCCTGCCTCTGCTGATGTTGTAAAAGCCTATTAAAGACGACCCGTGTGGCGGAGCGGTCACCATGCCGGTCTGACGCTCAGTGTGTTCCGGGTTTAATCCCCGGCCTTACAGACATCTGAATGATGAGTTTAGATTTCTGTCCTGGGTCTGGATGTTTGTGTTCGTCTTGTGTGAAATCCGGAAATCCTAATGTGAGGCTATGAGAGTAGAAAGCGTATTTATTTATTTATTAAGACATTCTAGGACACGACATTATTTTTGCATAGTCAATTTTTTCGTTTAATAAAGTTAACACGTTAATTTAGTCGCACATTATACTAGAGAAAATCTGCTCTCTGTAGAAAGAGAATGCCATATACCGATTTGATTTTTAGAGCTGAACTTGGAAATGCACCAAAAAATTATGGCTAAAATTTAAGTATCGCGTTTTCTACTATTATAATCTATGAAAATCTTACATAGCTCAGATACATTTTATGTGTGTATCAATTAATTGTGTCAATTAAATTTTCATATGTTGTTTGCCCCAACATGTAATCTAGACATAGTTTAAAAATATCTTTGTTTGTAAGCCAATGTAGCAAACTTTGTATACCTATTACTTATTACTGCAATGGGTAGATTTCCAAGTAGAATATACACTGAAGTATTTATTCCATATATCTTTGTGTAGTCTTCGTATAAACCTAGATATACCTATTATAGAGCACATTTATGTTGTAGCGAGATGCTATGTACAATAATAAAAATTTGATCCTTTTCAAATATCGGTTTTATGGCTATTTATCAGTACTCTTGTATATTTTATGTGTTGAGTGCATTGTACTGCGATGCGACAATCGTATACAGTTTTTTAAAACGCTCGACACGACATCGTATTGTTACACGACATCGCAATGTGTCTCGATACGTCGCATCGTATCGTATCTTTATCCTAACGTTAAAAATCACTATTTTGTTCTTCGTGGCAATTACGCGGTTATTTGAAAAGGATTGCAATTATTCCAGTAAAATTACTAATTTTGAATTTCAGATTTATCATTGTCGTGTTCGTACGTACTTTAAAATTGCCTACTGATTTAAACTTTTACTCTCCAGGTATAGTAAGATTTAATAGTCTCATAATAATTACTTTATGTCAAAAACTAGAAAGCAGTGTAGTCTTAAATAAATTAAAAGCTATTATAAATTAATTAAGTTATTTTGATTACCTTTTTTTTAAGGAGTAAACATAGACTATCTACGAAGAGTGTTTTACATCCAGGTCTATAGTCTGTTGTGTGGTCCGGGCATGTTACTTAACTATACAGATTATGAAAAAAATGTCATTACAAGCTATTTATCGTATTATTAAATACAGAGTTGAAATATTCTACTTGGCTTTTATTTTCACCTACTTTTTTATTTTTAGGGTCAAAACATTATAAGAAATTTATTTTAAATAATCTTTTGTTGACAAGGGTAGATGAAAAATCATAAATCATATAATCTTATTACTTAAAATTTGATTTATTCTCAGTACAGTATTGTTGGGTATACTAGAAAGTTATTTTAAAGTATTTTTGACATTTCCTTTATAGTATGTACAAAAATTGCAGATTTTTCAATGTCAATCCATATTGTAATACAATCAACATGAGTTTAACTGCGTACCATTTCTTGGGTACAATGTATATATAGAACATGTTAAGGCATGATAAAGATAATAACTTATTATCAAACAGGTTTATGAAATGCTATTTAATTCTCATCATTTTCCTCAAAAAGGTTAATATCGATCTTATAGGGCGTATAAAATATAAATTTGTCCACCATCTTGGTGCAATAGTACTATAATAGTGCAACTTTCCTCAGTCTTTGTAATTACTTTCTATAACACACATTTTTCATATTTTTATTCATATATAACATTTTCTGCACACACACATACACACACAGTGTTACGCCGCCCTTTACCCAATGTACTGGTTAGTAAGCGCTCGTAGCAGCAGATACGGTTTGAGTTATTTTCGTTGAACTCGAAAGCGCCCGCTGTGCGCCTTAAAACCAAGAAACAACAGTGCTTAACATTGCTGTTATTAAGCAGAAATAGGTGTGGCGATATTGCCTCCGGAGTCAAATCACAAAAGGTTCTACCGTCTTCAGACTTGGATTTTTATGTTATTCACTTTGACGAAAGAGTTTTTCCACTTCGGACACATACGGTAGCACGGCACTCAACGCACGTATTCACTGAGACACAGTGTCAGTGCTGATTAGTGAGCGCGCAGAGGAGCCTCGCATGGCGCATGGCGGCCGCCTCGCGCTGGATATCGTCAGAGTTGTTCGCGGTAAGCTCGAGAGCAAAGCCCGCCCTCCCGGCGTCGCGCGTGCAGCGCCACCGCCACCTCCACCACGCCCGCTACGCTACATACTGGTCTGTACGTAATAACTTAGACACGAAAGTTCTTCAACTTCGCGTTCACACACGAACACACACACAATAGCACGTCGCTCGTAGCGAGGCTCACTAGCCAGGACGAGCGGAGAAGCCCCGCGTTGGATGTCGTCCGAGTCGTTCGCGTTGAGCTCGAGCAAGC
Organism: Cecropterus lyciades; assembly: GCA_002930495.1. NCBI lineage: Eukaryota > Metazoa > Arthropoda > Insecta > Lepidoptera > Hesperiidae > Cecropterus > Cecropterus lyciades. Next base: position 850,610 of record MOOZ01000541.1, on the reverse strand, counting down.
CCGCCGCGCGCACGCTATCCGCCCTCCCCGCGCCGCGCATGTCACCGCCTACTATCACGCTACGCGATGAACTGGTTTGTATGTACATATTTATTCAGACACAAGAGTTCTTCAACTTCGCTCACGAACGCACACACCCACTGGCACTTCGCTCGTCACTCGCTACGCGACGTACTGGTTGGTGAGCGCGCGGAGCAGCCTCGCGCGGCGGGTCGCGGCCGCCTCACGCTGGATGTCGTCCGAGTTGTTCGCGTTGAGCTCGAGCGCGCCCGCCGCGCGCACGGCCCGCGCGCGCCGCCCGCCCTCGCCGCGCCGCGCGTGCAGCGCCACCGCCACCTCCAGCAGCGTGCCGTCCCACACGCAGCCGTAGTACGCGTCCATCGCGTCGCACGCGTTGTTCGTCTGCAAAGATATCATTTCGTGTAAATGTACTAATTTGTGTAATATATATCATTGAAGTTAAACTTCTTGGACGATTAAAATATCGATAGGTGAAGGAGAATTAAGAGAAATGATTTTGATTTTAAAGGCGTGATTGGGTGATGCCGTCTGGCAACTGTATGTAAAACGTACGTATACAAGTACAATACTCAACCTTTTCAGCGTAGCATATGGATGCTGCGATCAGGTTAGTTCTGCACGTCGGGTGGATAGTTGCGTAAGTGCGGAGGCATTAATGCGCGAAATTGTCTGCTAATAAC
>MOOZ01000541.1:810044-825279 GCA_002930495.1 Cecropterus lyciades | reverse complement strand
TTATTTCCTTATCCTCCATATAAATAAAGTATTTAAATTTAGCTTATCTGGAAATAATTTTATATTATTGTAAAAGCCTCATAGAAAATCGGTTCGGATGATGAAGATTTGGGTTACAAAAAAAGAGCTCCGGTGTTAACATTTTGTTAATGTTATTTACGTTTTAAAGTTGAATCGATGGACATTTCTGTGCTATAAATGTAAAATATCAGTTATAATCATGTCAATGTAATCGTGTCGACAAGTCGGCACCATTTTATTTTAACCGGATTAATAAAGGTTAATGAACTTCGAGAAATCTTTTATTGATAGGTATTCTGAGTTCTTGACGTAGAATAATAAAAAATAGGCCAAATTAATGAAGAGACTTTAAGAACGTACATACTATAAAATGTAACCAAAAAAAGTACACGATATATTTTACGTTACAGATTTCTCACAGAAGTGGCGTAAATAAGCATTAATTCCAGTTTATATTATAAGGTCATCGCAAACCACGGACGTAAGAAACAAAAAATAATAAAAACATTTATTCCGAGTCATGGTATTATTTGGATTACAAAAAACAAAATACACATAAAAAGTGACACAATGATGATTCAAATTCACAAAAAAGGGATAATAATAATAATTATAAGGGTATTTGTTCAAATAACTCCAATTCAGATGTATTAAACTTTTAAACGCGTTAGTACTCCTGTGAGCTATGCATTAGTATGGATATACGGTAGGAAAATATGTAGAAATTCCCTGTGACATTTTACACAGGAATGTGTTTTATTTTTTATTTTTCACAATTGGTTTATCATAAATATAACGAGTGAAATAACAAAAACCATAGTGGGGAAATCTAAATCGTAGTACCGTATCAAATCGCAGTAATGATGCAACATCAACCTGATGTAAAGAAAAGCTTTCCCCACAAAGAAACATGAAATATGTGAATAAAATAACTAGTGATATCAATTTATCATAAAAAAGGTGTAGCAATCACGCTACAGGTAATTTAGCACTGAGAAGTTCTTACACCATTGAACTGATAGATTTTTTAGAAGCTAACGAACATACAGTTAGCCTTAAGGGAAGTAGGCTCTGATAAACATATCTAAATGAAAATCACTAATTAATTTTAATTGAGTCGGTCACGGGTGCATTGCTAGCCTTGAGGATTAAGTGGGGTCGCATTGTTTAAGTATGTCTCCCTGACAGAACCAAAACCAGAATAAATCAGCTCTATATAAGATAGAAATTATATAGAGCTGAAGTATTAAACAACGAATATTAAAAAAAATAACACTGCCGTCGAATACGTCAAAAATCCATTATTGAAAGTTATGGTAACATATTAATTTAGACTTGTTAAATGTAAGTTACAGATAGTTGTATTAAAATTTCGATAACTTGTTATGATTGTGTCGGTACATTAGCCCAGTATGGCAGCAGGTAGTCATGCAATATCTCAGTGTCCGTGCGTTATTTAGGGCGTGACTAAACTCTACTGCAAGGCTTTACGAAAACGGAAAGCGTAAGAACAGGCAACACGATTTCTGCTGAACGTTTTATTATTATTGTCGGTACAATAGATTGTTTTCCAGTTTTTAATTTCTAATCATACGTTAAATGTTAGATATGTACCTACATACATACATATATGTATATGATTTTTATGTGTATACATAGATGTGGAATAGCAAGATTATTAAAATCGTCTACTTATTCAATTGAAGTGGTAATTTCTGTCCGTGATTTTTTAAAATATATTATGGAAATAACCAACGAACGACTTTGACATGATAATCTTGGAAAGTAACGAAACAATTTAAATAGAATATTAATTATTATTCCTGGCGATAAATAGCTGATATTATCGGGAGTCGATAAAGGCTAATAATACCCTAATGTACCAAAAAGTATTTGAATTTTGAGTGTGAAAAAACTAAATTTATTCCGTTGATAGAGTCGCGGTTGTTATGAGTTTTATCAACTTACTACTATACCTTTATGTAAGAGTTATATATTCAGCTTTTTATCTTAATTCTCGTTGACAATAAAATGGTTTTTTGTTGTAGATCTTCGTATCCGAAAGCTGAAAATCAATCGGTGCTCAGTAAACAGACACAAAATTCATAACAACATAGCTCATGTAGACGATTAAAAATTACTGAAATAGATCTCCGAATTAGGTGAAATGACTTTTGGCTGACCATATTGTTTAAAAACAACAGATTTAAAATGAGCTGTTGCAATACTCGGATCAGGTGATAATCGGTAGAAGTTAGCGAATAATAGCTGAATATAGAGGTCAAGTGATGTCAAACTGTCAAAGACCTTCCTCCAGTAATAAATTTCTAAAGTTTGATAGATTCATTCATTCTACTTACTAAGATGGAATACTTCCCTATAAGCTGCCGTGCACGTAATGTGTAATTAGTAATAATAATAATAAAATAGTAATTGGATTTATGAACTCTGTAGGCCAACATATGTATTTTCTTACTCTTTAAGGTAAATAGATGTAACAGCTATGCTAACAAGGTTGTCGATAGTGACCTTATTTCATTTATTATTATCATTTACTATTATTAATTAGCTGAATTACTCATGGTTCGCTACAGGACATGAAAATAGTCGCCATCTATAAATAGTGTAAAAAACCGAAATCAAATATAGCCTATAAGTTGACCAAGTAAATGACATCCAAGGCACATCCAAGCAAAATTTTATGTAAATCGGACCAGTAGTTCTTGTGTGATTGAGTACAGACACACACCATCTCATTTTTATATATTAATATAGATTGCAGCATATTTTGTCGATATTCTTCAGTATTATTTGAACGTTTATTTATTTCAAATATAAACGTTCATATTTGTTGATATAAACGTTGTTCATAACACGTAGTATGGTATATGTGCATATAAAACTATGACATAATCGCCGAGATACAAAAGCAAGTAAGTCGGCATTAGCTATTCATTTGTAATTTAATGTGATTTTGTCCAACTCTATACTTTTTCCTCAAATTTTGTACAGTTGTCTTTTAAATAAAGGTAGGTACCTACATAAGTAATTTAAGAACGAGTTCTTTGTTATCTTCCGCAATAACCGGTTTTATTTTGACTTATAAGTAACATGTATTAAAAGTGAACCAGTATTTTATAATTTTGGTACGAAATTATATTTATTATCTAAATTCACATAAGATAGATGACGGGATATTTTATTAAATAAGTTATGTTGAGTTCCTTTTTTTGTATCATGGTTTTACATACGATATATTTTGTAAGGAATGTACTTTGACCTTTATTTTTCCCTCAGAGGTACATATGTACATTACTACTAGATACTCTTATAAATATATATTTTACTATGTATTAAAGTATTTTGTGGTGTCAAGTTACTTTTAAAGGTGAAGGTAATTTATTGACTAAATATATAATGCGGTTTACAAACAGCTAGCGTAAGTATTTTGAGGTATGTGCTGAAAAATGAATGAATAATATAATATGTAGGTATTTAATTTCAGCATCATCGCAAGCGTGTTCCAATACCTGTATCCTCTCACGTACTAATATTATATTCAAATCTATAACATAGTGGCAGGTCATGTGTGTTATAGCATTTAGACTAATAGAAGACTTTAAAATAGTCATTACATTTAATAAAAAGGCATCACATGAAATACAATAATAAAAGTAGACTTTTTTCTAAAGTAAAGCACGCACGAATTAAAAATGTGCGTAACTTTTATATTTCTAAATTACACAATGTTTACGAGTGATTAAAATATTCATTGGATATCAATTCTATTCAAAATATGAATTCATAAAACTTACTTGTTGCGTCCATTGTGTTGAAACGTAACCTTCGAACTGATTTCTTAATATTTCACTAACTTGATGACGTTACTTCGGACAAAACGGATATATCATTTATGTAAAACTTCACGCAAACGATATTGTTTTATACGAACACGTTTCTTTTAATTGAACTGTGGTATATTCGTTACTTGTTTACTGGTGACTGGTAGTGACTGTCGAGTGAATGCACTCGGCTAGAGTTTCATCACAGATGAGGGAGCGGGACGATCACCACGTACGTACGAACGAAAGAGAGCGAACAACCGCGCCTGCGTCAGTCGTAACTCGTTCTTTGGTTGACTTTACTCCGGCCGCCTAATTATGCAGGCAATTAATAAACAATGCGCAGTACTGTATCATAAAACAGAACTAAGCCTTCAGATCGCATCGCTAGCGATATTTGCAAGGTACAGTGAAATATGCACCTAAGGACGAAATGTCTTGAGCTCATTCCGGAATTTTAATGCAGTAAAACTTTTTCGGCATACAAATGATGCATTTAATAGCGACCACACACATTTAAGAATAGAGTATGGCTGCTCATGTTTGCATATACGATATAATCAGCACCTTTGATATCACCATGTAGTTTTATTGCTATTAAGATTATGATAAGAAGAAATATGTTTTTGTCGATCTAACTATTACCGTTTTAATATCCGTGATAATAAGAACGCACAAACCTTTCATATGTGGTAACTCAATGAGCACAGCCACATAAAGAAATTTGGTGTATTTACTTGATAATTAATAGCGCCAGCGACTAAATAAGAAAATAAGGCGCCACTAGGATGTCAAATTTAATCTTGGCTTGAATACTCAAAATTTTAGCTACAATGCTACAACTTATGATTTGAAAATGCGAATTATTGAGTGTTGAAAAATTATTATTTATTTATAATCTGCATAAGTTTCTGCTTGTGCTTTATTATGGTTTAGAGAGTACTCAGAGGAATCTTTAATAATTTTGCAACATCACTTTTTTATCACCTCCCTGTATTTTTTCGATTAACTTTTTTCTTTCCAGCAATCTACAAGTACACATACTTTTTAGGACTCATAACTAACACAAACTTTTAAAAAGAGTAACAGTAACTGAAACTTAACTAAACAAACCATTTTGTGCGGGAGTGTGTGTCGAACTAATCATAACAAAAACAAAGGCTCGTGTACGATGAAAGAAGTATAATACCTAAAATAAATTTAAACTTGTCTCAATGCACATACTGTAAGTTCTGCAATCTTTGTTTCTTTCTCTCTGCAAATTTGAATTGTCGTGTGTTTGACGCCGATAAGTTAGAATTAACGCGTCGTCTTGTTACGTAGCATTGATTTTTTTCGTTCAAATTACCAAGTGCATAAAAATGCATTGATTTAGTTCGAAATATAAAAAAAATTCTAGGAGACTTGTGATAAAATTAATTATAGAGAAGAACGAATTATCGCAGGTTTGAATTAACGAGAGTCTGTATTAGAATAATAGTTTGAATGAACGAGAACTGTAATTATGTCTCAGAAATAAAGTAGTAAATCCTGTCGAACAACAAGGGCGAACTACACGTGTCGTATAGAAACCAAAAATAATATTCAGTTTCGCCGTGACCACGATCCATGTAACTGGGCCGAAATATCGGCAAAAAGAAATAAAAAACCACAAAAATAATATTGTTCTGTTAAAACTTATATTTACAAATAAACTGAATCCTACTCTAAATGAAACTTCCTAAGTCGTGGCTTTATTATAATATGTTATATACGTTAAGATCCCCGCGGTTTCACCCGGACTAAAAAAATGCCTAATAACGTGAATGATTTGGTGAATTGAGTTTCTGTATGGGAGGGGTGCCCCTCCCCTTCCCCCGCTTAGTAGGCTTCTTAAAAGGATGCCCATAAATAATAATTAAGAGCTGTGATACTGATAAACGGTTAGCATCTACAGCCGATTTCGGTATTTCCTAGCTCGTTCTAATGGATTCCGAATTAGCATAAATTTGGAATGTCGTTGATACTGATGACAATATATATATTGTAATGGTTCTAATGAAGCTTTGTCCATAAAGCTCAGCCACTTGAAATTCGATCGCAACTTGACCAATATTTGATACAGAACGATATTTTCAATAAAATATGGTTCTCTTTATTGCGGAAATCTAATGTGCCAGCAAGATGGGCTACCGAAGCATGTCACATACCCGTCATGCTCCAGATTTTGAAGAAAATAATATTTTTATGAGGTTATAAAACGTCGAAAATTGAAATAAGTATTATAATTTCATATGATTTAGAATAATAAAATAAAGAAAGATCTATGATTTTGGCCAGGTCCCTCAGATCCCAGCTTACCTCACTATCTCATCTTACCACATCTTCTGTTAACTTAAAAAAAAAAAATAATTAAAATAACATTAATTCTCCTTTTTTTCGAAAGAGTCGCGTCATTTACTATCCAAGTTTATGGTGTTGATTTTAGATATAGGTACACACGCGATATAAAAAATCACATTATACAATTTTCCCAGATTTGTCAATTTTGTAAGTTCTAGCTAACAGTGATATTTCACTTGCAAACCTATAAAGGTATTAAGTATTGTGTGAAATGCTAGTATTTATACTAGCAGTACACACAATACATGCGCCACCTACACGTAACTTTCAACAACTGAAGAAATAGTTGTAAAGCGCCATCTGTGTGTTTATCATACAAGCACGTCAGTTGGTAGTATCTCTGTGAAGTTAGGGCGGGCGGAGATACAGCCAAGTTCGCGAGAGGGCAGAGTAGCGGTGGAGGGCGGGGTTGAGGGTGCGCACGCAGATTACATAACGGTAGCGGAGGCTGCGAGGGCGCGCGCAGCGGGCGGGGGCGCGGGGCGATCGATGCGCGCCCGGGGGGAGTCAGTCGAGCGGCGAGCGAGCGACATGGCGGCGCGCCCACCCCGCGCGGCGGCCCCGCGGCCCGGGCCGCGCGAGTAGGTCGCCATGCGCGATGCGGTATGAGGCAGCGCCGCGCCCGGCGGGCCGGCCCCCGCTAGCGGCGCCGCCCCCGCCATGCGAGCGCCGCCGCTGCTGCTTGTGCTGCTGATGGCGGCCGCGGGCCTGGCCGTGAGTCCACTCGCGCGCCTCAACCCCTGGCTGAGCGCGTGCGACCTGGAGGAGGAGGTCGCGGGCGCCGAGTGCAGCGGCGGGCACGCGACGTGCGGCAGCGGCGGCGCCCAGGTGCTGGCGGGGCGCGACGTGCCGCTCCTGTGCGCGCTGGGGGCTCAAGCGCGAGCGCGTCGCCTCGCCGAGCTGCGGCTGCGCGCCTGCTGCGAGCGTTCGCCTGCTTCCGCGCTCGACCGCAGCGCGCGCGCTGACGTGCTCGCCGGCGGGGAACGCTGCGAACGGACGCTACGCGATCTCCTGGCCCTCGACGCGATGGTCGCGCGCGTGCACTGCGACTTTTCTGCCATCCTCGATCGCTACGATTGCGACCAGCCCTATTCCGTACACACGTGTTACGAGTGCCAGGTGAGTGCCAATGCATAGAACACTTGTGCCGTTATGTTATTCTTAGTCGTATCTGGTTCATGTGTAGCTTTGAGTGAATCTGCTTCCCACAAGGTTTAGATAACCAAACTGGAAACCGGAAGCAGGAGACGATATCGTCTCAACCACGTCATCCTAGTACCTGGCAGTGGCATATTACGCCAGTAAAGTGTCGTTAGTGTACTTACAAGATATTAGAGAAATACAATAAATACAAAAAATGGAAGCATTGGACAAAAGAAGTTCCTAAGTAGTTGCGGCATTGACGCCCCACAAGCATACCGCGTGACCCGCGTCGCTGGTTAGGCGATTATATGCGTGTATCGATCCCCTTGGGCAAGTCTGCTTCTTACCCCAAACAGGAATGTTAAAGTTACTACCAGGTAGCTTTCACAGTCTAATTGAGATAATTTTTGGCTTAAAAGACATTGGTCTTATAATTGTCAGAAAGAGAAAGATGTAGTCACAAAGAATCAATGTTTTCGGAAATTAACATGTGATCTTAAGTTCCATATTAACGTACGTATTATCTGTATAGAACACCTTGTGAAGCAGTTAATGCAATTTTGTATCCTTTACTTAACCGTACCGTTACCTTTCATATAATTGCATATCTCATAATTGGAAACTTTTTTACACCCCACCAACTAATTTGAGGATATCAATAAATGCCTGTAATAAAATAGCCCACTAAAAGTAATTTTATAACTCAAATTTACAGTTTATACCGCACACGTGGTAGGTATACATATAAGGTTATATTACATTAATAAATCCCTTAATAAATATTCTAAATTAGACATATTTATGTTCGTTGTCTAAATAACACAAGCTACCCTATTTAGTATACAAAATATTAACGTATGTAGGTTATATAATAACATTCATACTGTTGTTATATTTATAGTCATGCATATCCGTAAATAAATACTTTAAATTACTATACGTTTACACGAAATTTTGCTGTTGTCGCAGCCTTTACGAGCACTGCATCAAAATCCACGATGATTTAAGATTGCGACGAAAGGCTTGCTCAATACCATAATCCGGTAATAAAGCAATAACATATCAGACTAATACTATTTTACAACAACGAATTACATACAATGAGTTTGATTTAAATATAAAAGTTTTAACGCCATCTGTTATTTAATTCATGAAACATTGAGGAACAATATTCGAACACGCATCACGTAAAAATTAGGTGACGAATTGAGATACCTTTAGTGCTGTGTTATTTTAACATGAGTTACTTTCACAAATAGATGCTAAAATAACTGATTTATAGTCAAAATATAGGATACCTTATGAGGTAATCATATCGCGGATAAACCCAGGGGATGGCGCTAATGCGGTCTCTGATCTACTCTACTCTATAGTATACCAGCAGGTTAGTCGGTGTCATAAGTTGAAAGCTATGAGTTTGTAACTCGAGGCCCTGAAGCAACGTTAATCTGGCACCACGGGAATTAACCGAGTGAGAGAGATAGTTATCGTTCCATCTCACTCACATCTGTTTCATTTAAAGATACAAAGAGGCTGCAATTTATGAACGCGAGTCACCGTTTTGTTATTTATATTTAAATGATACTTACTTATTTATGCATTTTAATTACATTTTTTTTATTTTACAAACATAAAATATAGTACGTAAAAAATAGGGATGGAAAATAAGGATACCCCAAGGCATTGGAATCACGTCCAAATTTTCATCAAGTCATGGTGCAAACGTGCAGTCAATGGTGTTAACATGCAATAATATTTGTTTTCGTAGACTAAAATATTGTGAGGCAATAGATATACCAGAGAGTTGTTCATATCATTCTCTAAGCCCATGTCTTTATGCGTGAATAACGTAGAAGAATATATCTTAATGCATGATTATTAGGGAGAAGACACGTGTTCATCACTAGGAGCTATAGTCGTGGTCCCTAAACCATTATATATATATATACTTAAAATCTACGAGCTTTTTCCCGCGGATCCACCCGCTTGGGTCATGTGTCACGGTAGAAAGTACCCCATGTGTTAATCTAGGATATAAACTATCTGTGTGTCAAATTTTATCCAAATCCAATCAGTAGTTTTCGCGTGAAAGAGCAACAAATACACACATCGTCACAAACTTTCGCATTTATAATGTAAGTTAGATTTTTAATCAATTAAATTCTAAACTTCTCTGAAATACTTAGTATAAACTATACATAATATAATTCGATTAACCTTTTAGATTGTTACACATAGAAGTTAAACAGGATAAGCAAATAAAAACGCGAATGACGTTGCGGACTTTATCTATTTCTACATAGAGAATGCTTTATTTATACCTATGTTGTTCAAGATCTAAGCCGCTGTTAAGTATGTAATTAAGTAGCTTTTAATTCAGATCAACCCTGTTCCCTAGTCCAATTCCATGCAAGTATTGTTTTACTCTTAATTACAAATCTTACAAACATGAAATGACTTTAGATAGGGTAGGAGAACACATCAATAATCAGCATCTAATGTTTGAATCAACTTTACAAAGGATTAAAAACAAGTTGACTATTACAATCACACAATCTGTCATAAATGTACTATATAGAGTCAGATAATCGTCAACAAAACCTTAGATCTCATTTGATTTAATTAAAACTTCACCGAAATATTTAGTCATCTTGATTTTTAATAGGTTATATTTCTAATAGATATAAAAACAATCAGAACAAGCAGAAAACGTAAAACAATCAGTTTTTGATGGAAATAGAATAAATTATGTCTTCTACGGTCAACACAGATGCCTCCGAAGCGCGAAACCCGTTAAAAAGAGCTAAAACAAAAATAAATAAATAAGTGTCAGGAAATAAAGCGTTGTAGTGCTCGCTGAGACGCTTTTATTCAACATCGGATAGAGCAGCGCTGTTTCATTTCGTCGTCGAGGCGCATAAGACCCCGGATTCCGGAACACTTATTTTCAATTGCACTGCCGTCTCTACAAAGGTAGCTGAAACGTCGTGTCTTTGCTAACATCACAAGCCTTTTTATAAAAAGATTACCTCGTGTCAAAATGAACACGAAAGTCCAGCAGTAAAGTGTATTAAAAATAAAAAAAATGCTGTGAAATGTACGTTAATCTGGAGTTGTAATTATTAAATTGGATTTCATAAGGCAATGAAAATAATGTGACGAATAGATAACCGCCTTTGCTTTGGGAAATTGTTTGAAAATACGTACATAATTTTCAGAATATGAACAATATATGACTTCTGAATATGAATTTCATTCGTAATATCAGATACTTAAACTCAATGAATAGAAAGATTAACGATAAATAATACAAAAGGCGATCTTATCGCTAATCAGTAAGTTAGGATGAGAAAAAGAATAGGTAGCATGCAAATAGTTTTAGGATTAAATGCAATAAACATTATAATATTAATATTTTACCAGGCAATATTTTATAAAAAAAAATCTGTCCTCCAATAGATATTGTTGATGAACAGATTTTTTTAAATATTTCTTAACATCTTAATCCTCTTTAAATATTGTTTGTACGTAAGTTTTAAATATTGTAGTTGCATGTTTAACACATTAAATATATGTAGTTGCATGTTTCCTTGAAGTGTTCTTACCTTATACTCTTTAGTGAGCGTTACGCCTATTGTTGTAGACGTTTAGCAGTAAACGGCCATTGACACTGTGCATGTAACAGCCATTTCCTGTTCAGAAGATGTCACCTGCACCTGAAGCACTGAGAGCTTTCAAGTGTGCGCCGAGCCGTTAACTTCGCTTATATAGTCGACTATTCGGCCCTTTCGATTGTTTTTTTTTTGCTAAATAGGTTTCATCTACTCGTACTTGGATATGCTGCAAAGGACTCATAAAGGGTTAATATCAATCTTATCTATTAAATGATCATTTTCAAAATAAATAAAAAAGTATTTTTTAATATACAATGCTTTTAATTTATATTTATTTTGCGATGTTCTTTTTTAATTATACTGTATTATTTATATATTATAGTACACTACAAAAATATTGGTCATTCAAGTATATCTTTACTCTTAAATCTTTTTATATTTATTTTGGATGATATGATATAATAATAGACATACAAAATACAGGGGTATAAAAATAAAATGTATAATATTATTGTTTAACGCAGACATTTATATTTACGATATAATCTTTATAAATCTTGATTTAATAAATGACTTTTGAGAATAAATTGCACTAAACGTAAGGTTATAAATTAAAGTACTTTTCATAGAATTGTAATGTATAATTTTTTTGTTTAACACAGACGTTCATATTTACGATTATAAGTCGGAAATCAGTAATATTAAATACTAGCTGAGCCCCGCGGTTTTACCCGCGTTTAAAAGATGTAACTTGACATAGTAACATATACGTGCGCGTAGAGCGCGCGCAGTTTCTTAGGTTTTAATTTTTTTATGCGGAACCCTAATTAAATTTTCTAACATAGAAGTTACGCCTTATGACATCAGCTATCCAACAGTGAAAGTCCCGTCAAAATTGGTTCAGTGGTTTCAGAGATTACCCAGAACAAACAGACAGACAAACAAAAATTTTTGTGATTGATTTTATGTTATCAGTATCGTATATACTTTCGTATGCATTTGGTAAAAATCTGTTATTTTGACACTTCAATTTTATTTATATGTATATATGTATAGATTTACCTGTAATTCTTGGTCTTATGTTTTAGCATGGAAAGTCACTGTATATAATTTCTATATTTATTTAAAAAAACGATATATTCTTTACGTATATGTCGAGTTAGTAGCTCTTTTCACCTCATAGACATTTTAATTGTACAGGCAGACAACAGTATAATTATAATTGTTGTTAAACGCTCTTACTTGTGAAGCTTGCTAAATCTCCCCATGCGAATGTTTTTTCAGACGCCACTTGCACGTTTGAAGGGTAGCCTCGAGCCGTTGTCTTCTCGTTTGTCTAATAGTTTTCCATTGTTCTTATGTGCCGTTTGTAAGAGAAGTAGACATTGAATTATATTGTCTAAGTTTTAGAATTTTGATTGTTGCTTAGTTATAATTCAATTTAAGACAAAATACGTATAATATAGGCCGAAACAAAACAGTTTAAAACCTTTTTTCTTTTTGTTTGATACATATGGAAAAAAATTGTATTATCAATGAAAAATTGATAAAATATGGTTATGAGCATTGATCGAACGCATACGTTAGGAATTGATGTTCCGTTAGTTTAGTCTACTTTAATACACTCATATCTAACTTCTTTACACCAAGAAGTGATATTGTGAGTTGACGACCCGCGTGGTGGGTCCCGGGTTCGATCCTCGGCCAGACAGATATCTGAATGATGAGTTTAGATTTCTGTTCTGGGTCTGGGTGTTTGTGTGTTCGTCTTTGTGTGTCCATGACACAGGAGAAAATCCTAGTGTGCGGCTATGAGTGTAGAAAGCGTTTGTTGTTGTGTGTGTTTTGTGTTGTGTATGTTTATGTTATATTACCTATATATTTGATGTTAGTAGGTAATACGTTGTCTTCAATGTACAAGGTGCTAAAATACTTACGCATATAATAGGAAAGAGACTAATACTTAAACTACTACACTAAACTATATTTGAAAGCTAATTAAGTTTAATATCGAGCAGGTATCGAGATATTAAAGACAGAATAAGTTATTATGCGCTATCGATGAAACTTATCGCTATAAAATATTATATACCTACAGTGAAATTATACATTTTAATAAATATATCATAACATATTTAAGGAACTTCTCTGGTATTAAATGACGAATCCGGTACTAGTCGTAAAAGGCACAAATCCTTCGATTTGATATTTCCTTATTCGACCTCTCTTCCTGCTTGTGTCCCGGGATCATGCGGTCTACTTGAAATTTAATTTTTCAAGTACACCCGGGCATGCGCTTGCATATAACTAGATCTAGTTACTTTAAGGACTGGCTTTTGCTAAGGTTTTCAAATAACATATTGTATATATGTATGTTTAAATCGAAATGGTTCGTTTTTACCGTTTATTTGTGCTTACGGATTTATATTAAAATTAGTGAGCAAACACATATTATGAAAAATTTGACCTTCAACTCCTCAAACTTGATGATGCAGGGTATTGTAAGCCTCAGTCATATGAGTAAGTCATATGAGTTGGCCATTTTGTGCTTACGGATAAGTAATAAGGTTACGAAGTAGAGACATTAGACGGAAAAATTTCACTCTTCAAACCTCATGATGCATTGCCTACCTAATTGCATACCAAATGTCTTAACCGTGAGAGTTGTTATGGCTTAGTTTTAGGTTAAATTTTACATATTGAAGGTTGAAGTAACATTTGTCTGTCAGTATGTAAAATTTAACCTAAATCTAAACGTAAGCCATAACTTAGAACACTTTTATAAATTGTATTAAGGTGAATAAAGGTTAGCTCTGAATTTATATGAACTAGGCGCGCCTACTCGCAGGGCGCTGCTGCGCCTTGCTCGCTTAGTTTTATGTTTTCTATTATGTTCCAAATAGAATGGATTCCGTTTTATATAGAATGGATTAGGATAGGTATCCTAATCCATTCTATATAAAACGCAAAAGCTCAACCTAATCGTAAGCCAAGTATAAAATTGTTCAAACGTGTTACAAGTACACGTTTGACCGAGTCTGCCAGTCGCTTCTAGGATCGACTAGGCAAAGCCTGAAACAGATTATTTTACTTTCGACGTTTGACGCAAAAGTCAGGAACTTCTAGGTTTGACTAAAAATACTTTAGTCAAAGGCCTAAATTGAAATTTATTTCGGAGTTAGCCCGTGGGCTTTGATCAGACGATAAACCAGTCATTCCGCGAAGAGACTGTATATCGACTTTTGACTATGACATGTGTACCAATTTAGCTGTTAAAATTTAGCATAAACTTCACTCATTGCATTCATTAAATTGAATAGAAAAATAGAGTATCGACGTATAGGCTTCTTCTAGACTGATTTGAAAATGAATGGACCGATAGGTAGGATGCAAATAATACTCGCACTGTTCGTGATAGAGGTGGAAACGTGACATATGGAGAGGTCAATGTAATACGACGGCAGGCACACCAGCAAGTTCTGGTCAAGTGGCGCATGCGTCTACAAGAAGAAAGAAATGTGCAGAAATGTACTGTTGTTACTATTATGCCAAACTTCGAGGCCTGGATGGGAAGGCATGAAGGTAACGTCACATTTAGGCTGACACAGATACTCACTGGACATGGATGTTTCATGGTGAGTATCTGTGTCGGAGTGGACGCGAGGCAACACCACGATGCCACTATTGCGATGGGAACCGGGATGATGCATAACATACTCTCGAAGAGTGCCCTGCATGAGATTCGGAACGGCATAGCATTGTCAACCGGATCGAGCGTGAACTTACTCCGTCGGCTGTAATAGCGGCTATGCTGACGGAGAAATTAACCACGATACGCCACGTATCTTTTGAAGATTTCCTCCCCGAAACAAAAAAGGGTGAAAATAATAGTTTAAGGATTAGTGTAAAGATCAAATATTGAAATAAATCAAAGAAAAATAAATATCATGAAACAAAAGGAAACAGAAAACTGAATCCCACCAAAAACATTCTGTAAAAAACTAGCCAAATCTCGATGGAGCTGCTTGTTTATCTCTAAAAAGTAATGAAATCTAGACAAAGTCGTGCCGAGTCTAAGGTTCCTTACTGTGATTTCTTTATTATTATAATTAATGTTGTGTGACTTGGCCGTTGACTTGTACCCACTAACGTATAAAGAATGTTGAGTCTTAAGTCTTATCCAGTAAATGTTGAGACTCAATACGCGGACAATATAAAGAGTTTTGATTGAGA
>MOOZ01000541.1:752425-764222 GCA_002930495.1 Cecropterus lyciades | reverse complement strand
TATTAGGTCTTACTTCTGCCGTGTGTGAATTGCACACAAATTTTTCGTTGTAAGATACTAAGTGTAAGTGTTGCAAAGCGCAAGGTTGTAACGCACTATTGAAGTTACTGAGTAGTGACGAATCCGAGGCACCGCTACAGATACGGCCCGTGCTGCAGAAGATGCATCTTGCATATTCTTAGTGTAGTGTATCTATACGGGCTTGCCTGCGTCCGTCCGTGATATCATGAACCATGGGAACCCAGCATAAATCGTAAATAACTTAATCGTATATTATAGTTATAATTAAAAAATACGTGATGAAAGAAAAAAGAAGAAGTAAGAAAATACTTTATTCGGTTCAATATAACATACAGAGAGTAATATAAAACAGATTAAACAAAAATAACAAATACCAAATATATTATATCACACACTTATTACTTAATATACTTATTACTTACTTACTTATTATATAAAACTTACATTATATTGATCGAAAAGGTCTCCACTCAGCTTATTGCTGCAGGAAACTGAGATCACCTGCAGCGCTGGTATTTTGTGGAGCCTAATATCCTCCCATACGCGCATGCGGTACAGGTATGGCTGCGCGTGTGTATGTATGAGTGTGTCTGTGTGAGTTAGAGTGCAGCTACATGCAAGTGTCAGTGAAGTCGAAGGCTTCAAAAGAAAATAAATAAATAGAATGTTAAGGTATAGGAATCAAATACATTTTACACTTCTTATTAAGTATAAAAATACAAATAACAAAAGTACAATTTACGCTTCTTATTAAGTATACATATATTTTTTAAATTAAATTAATTAAAGTTTATATTATATCGTTCCTCTTATTACTTGCAGTTTATTATATTTTTCCTATCGTTACATAGGGCCTTTTTGTTTGAGAATGAAATATTATTACATTATGGGTAGTGTAGTAACTATAGTAGGTATATGAATAACTTTTACATAATCTCTTAATAAAGAAATAGAAGTATAATTAAATAGTTAGTAGAGCGCCAAATTGTTAACTTGAGCAAAACTAGTCTAATAGATTGCCCTACATTGTTTTCCAGTCTGAATCTGCATTTCCCAGGTGGTTTTCAGTTCTAGGTGGCATCGAATAGGGTTTCTTAACTTATTGCTCCACATATTCGTATAAGGTTTTAAAAAACAACGGCGCACCCCTATAATAAAACTATTTGCAAGCAGAACAAATAAATTTTATTAAAAATAAATATTCGTTAGTATGCAGTTTAAGTTATTAATATATGTGAACAATTGGCTTGTTTCTTATCAATTATGTTGATTTTGCTTTTTTGCTTAACGTTCTCAATTCAAATTCTGTTATATAAGTGGCCCACATAATTTATGTGTCGTATCCTCTATGATCAACTGACGTGTCCCGACAGAGTACGCGTACCAACTTTGACAAATCCTGGCATTATAAGGGCGATACTACATTGCCTCGAATCCAAGCTCACCTGTCAAATTAGTATCACGAGTTCCATTTTTGAACCACCAGTCGAAACTAGAGGCATCGGCGAAGAGAGCGTTGCATATTTGATGCGGAGCCCAGAATGGTCGTTAACGCTTTCTTGTTCAGAATCGTGGATGAGTTACATCGTTTAAATTTGAATTAAGCTGCGCATCATTGTAACAGGCAATGATGGGATCCCTAAATGTGCATTTTTGGGAATAATTGTATTCAAATCTGTAGTACTGTAAATATGAACTTATAAAGATACCATTTTTTTTTATTGAAATTATTTGAATGAATTGAATGAATTGAATTGAATGAAAGATATTGATTCAAATCGTTGATCTGTTGTGGTATTATGTCCGCTAATATATTTTAATATTTGATGATTTGATTTTTGATGATAATAAAACCTTAATGTAAGGGAGTAATTGTCTTCAGCGACCATGAGCAACCGTCGGCGACAGTTGTTGACGTGAACTGTCGCTCATGTATTAGCTCACAGTCTTTCGTGTGTTCCTGGGCTGCCTGGAAACAAATGTATATGAAATCTAGTATTATCGTCAGAGGCATACCTTTGTCACCTGAAATAAGAATTAATATCTACAACCATTGTTTATTGTTTATTCCCAAAACAATAGCAATTAATTATAAACGCCTAGTATACAATACAATCAATATAATCCCAATTATGGTGTCGTCACTGGAGTTAGCATCGCGATTTCCCTTATTAGACCCGCGTCTGACGAGGAGTTACCTCCAGCGAGAAGTGTGTTGCATATTTGATGTCGACACTTAGCTATCAGGGCTCGGAACGGCGCTTAGCTGTCTTCTCATACATCTGGAATTCATGATGCCGATTAGTGGCGAATTGAGCTACAGATTAGTTACCAAGTACTCTACCTTAATAGATTAAACGGCTTATCTCGCGCAAAACTTTGGGATAATGAATTTTTACTTGTAGAACTTTTTTGCGGCTATCCTTACATTTTTTTTATGATTTGCTCAAGTGGTGAAATATTGAAACATGGAAAATATTCTGACAATACGTAAACATTAAAGTATTTTTGGGTAAATCTCACCCAAAAACTTACAAGCTTTATTTATTTTTATTTTTGATTTTTATCTTTTGAGGTTTATAAAATTATTGTATGATGTAATAATAATAATAATAATAATATCCGATAAGGAGGAGGGTTTGGGGAGGCTTAAAATTTTTAAAACATAGAAGTAGTGAACGTATTCATTTCATCTGATAGTACTTGACCACTGTTAAGATTAGAGTCTTGCCTGAGGTTGGCTCAGATGCGTTACTACCCCTGAGAACTAAGTAGTAACGGCTCGAATAAGTCTGTCTCACTTACTACACCCTTCGAACCAGCACACAGCTGCGCTTAACACTACTGTTATGAGGCGAGAAAGGTGCGGTGGTGGTGCTTCAACAGTCAATCTACTAACATCTTAAAGTATACATAATATATTAAATCTTGATTATGTTAGCATGGTCGAGCGGATATAGTATATTAGCATTTATTATTAATATTGACGGATAAATTTTATTTTCACTTTATTTTGATCTCAATCAAAATAAACTGATTGCAATTGTTTAAATAACCCAAATATAATACTATAATAATAAAACTAATAAATATTATTTGATATATACTATTATATAAGGAGCAGTGATAGCCTAATGGTTGAAACTCGGCTTCTCAGTTGAGGGTTCGAGGTTCGAATCCCAGGCACGCACCACTGATTTTTCTAAAATTATGTGCATATTAGAAATTAATTATCACTGCTTTACGATGAAGGAAAACATCGTAAAGCAATGATAATGAAACCCTCATACCTGAGAGTTCTCTAAAAAAAGGGACGTCAAAGGTGTGTGAAGTCTACTATTCGCACTTGGCCAGCGCGGTGGACTATGGCCTAAAACTCTCTCTTTCTGAGAGAAGACCCGTGCCCGTGAGCAGTGAGACAATAATGGGTTGACGGTGATACTATTTGAAAGATACAATATAAGGATTTTTGAACCGGTGTTACTTTGAAGTAAATGTTAATAAAAAATATGATTGTTTTTTACTTTATCCAACAGAAGTATAGTTACGACTTCAAGCTCCGCCACATCACCTTACTCGTATACCAAGTAAATCACGAAAGTCCTAAATTTTAACCACTGTGTATGTGCAGCGTTACTTGAAACAATAGAGATCGTTGTTCTTTTGGCAATAGTACTGTTTTAAGCAGGATGATATTGATTGTGAGCATTCTATTTAATATTCGATCACAGCGAGGGATCGCCGATAATTACGTCGACACGAAACTGTCTGAGCGCCGGTCTAATTTTCTTGAAATGCCGTGATTATTGCTCACAGGTAATACCTACCAAAATATAAATATAAACTGACAAAATATGCATACGACAGCAAAAAATAAATTATTTAAAATATCCAATTAGAACAATAAAAAATAAATAAACATATAATCATGTAACGGCAATTTAATAACAACTTTATCGTGTAGTATTAAAAATAAACCAAATATATTTTCTCAGTTTCAATTACTTTACTGCACTATTGTGATATTCCACTGATAGGCCCCGATTTCTTTTCATACCTACCTCGGGGAGACGAGGAGAACTTCAGCTTCGTTTATTTCAATAACTACCAATTAACTTAAAATGGACTAAAGTAATGTAGCAAAATAAGAAATTGACGTCAAACGTGCACTTTTACCAATTAGATAAAATGATGAATTTACGAATGCTATAACTTAACGCTTTTTACAATTAAAGCCACACTAACATTTTTCTTGTATTGCTAATGTCGGTGGGCTCGCGAGGACATATACACAAAGATCTAGACTCAAAGCAACAATATCTTTTTCTGGCTGAAGATCGAACCTTCGAATCTACAGCGTGTCAGTCCATTATGGTGACCGCTGCCTCACGTTGCTATTAATAAATAATCTAGTAATATGACGCACACACACATTTAAATACACACATACACATATAATTACACACTCACAAATTCTTTTTCGATAACTTATTTACTCGTAAAAATTGTAAATTTAATTTCGCCTAGTACTCGCTGCAACATCAAACTTATAGAAATAAAATTAAAGTAGTACCTTATAAACAAACCTGTTGTAGTGAAATTGGACGAAATAAATATTTCTTTCTTTCTTTCTAAATAATTTAACTTAAATATTAGGTGTAAAATTAACAAACATACTGTAATATTAAATGATATGGAAGAGCGGGGCCTCCTGGCACAGGCATTTCTATAATGATTAATAGGATGGTCCCAGCCACTGAATATAGTTTAAGCTACCTCTTGTTTATTGGAAATATATAATTATAGTTTCTAAGGTGTTACATATATGTATATTTTTCCAAAAAATAAACGAATTTATTATTATTATATGAAAATCATTTAACTACAATGAGTCTGAGTGATACAGAGCTGCTGGTAACAGTTACGTTGCATATTTGATCCTCATCTTCGGCAGCTCTACGAGTATAATGACGTCGCTAAGTGGAGTGGGCCTTTAGGTATAATTTTCAACCAAATTAAACTGTGATGCGACGAAAAGCATAGTTCTTACTTACTATTTATAAATACGAATATAAAATTAAACTGTGGAAACTAGTTCAACTAGAAGCTAGTTAAACTAACGCCAATTTAAGCAAAACACCGGACTGAAAATTAAAAATATAAAATATGCCAGTACTTATTTTAATAACATGAAATTATGACATTATTACTAAAATAAATTAAAAAAAAACATTTCGGGACACCTGGTAGATGTGAAACAGCGAGTTCGTACAAGTTATATGCATATCGTATATGCATAATAAACAAAATTGCGAGAGGAACTAAATATATAGTATAATGAAAAAAAATATTATGACGATTTTTTTTTTACAGAAAATGATGAATATTTATTTAACAAATATTTACTTTCATTAAATTCAATATCAATTTCAATATATGGTATATATACAGTCTGTACGGTACAAGTAGTGTGTACGGCGTGGCTGTGTACGGTGAAGCGAACCCGCTAACAATCAGGTTTATCTGCGCCTATAGATGTTTAACATCAAAAACAACTATTGGCCTTATGTTTAATCTATTATAAGGATTTTTCAAATGGTATTAATTTTGTAACGTATAGATTTTTCATACATGAGTTGGTTATAAGGCGGTGGTAACTACTAACTTACTTTTTGTATTTCACCATACAATAAAATGTATCTTGAGGTATTTTGAGAATTCTACGGAATCTAAGACATTCAAGTAGATTACATTTTTGCAGGTCCGAAATAGCTACAAGAACTTAAAGAAGAAGAAGTAGATCACATTTATGTAGTTACTAAATCGCTTCACTGCAGTGAGTCGGAGTAAAGTTGCCCGTGAGAGTTGTGCTGCATATTTGATGCTCACTGTCGTTTGAGAACTACAAGTATATTGCCACTTTACTAAATGAGCCCTCAGGTGTAATTTTCTACGAAACTATAAATACTAAGATGAATAGACTAATGTATCTAAGAATTTTTGTATTTTTATATAAATAGGATCATATTGAAGTTTACTGGCTGAACTAGAATTGGTAGAGATTTAAAGTGTTTCATGGAATTCAAAATCAGCAGGATTCTGTCTTTTACATTTTGGGGGAGGTCTAAAATTTTGCTACTCCGTTGAATGTGACGGATCGACTTATGTCTTTACATCTAAATAGCGGGTGGGGACATCCCCTTATCCAATTTCTGGTTCTGTGTGTTTAAGTGTTTAAGTTACTAACTGTTCGGTTACGCCAAGTTTTAGGATGAATTTTCTCATTTTTTATTACATTTTCTCTTATTCCTTTCGTCATATTACAAACGTTGTTACGCTTGAGGTGCCCATATTTATATGAGAATAGTTAGCTATAGACTTTATATTGGTTTAATTACTTATAAATTATTGTAAATTTTTCCCGAAAACAATGCCTAATTCATATAATGGTTATTTTGGCATGATTCAAGTTTAAAAAGTATATGATAACGGGAAGTCGTGTAAGTAGTTGGTTTAAAGGACATTTTTTAAAGAATTTGAGGTTCTTTCCTCGTAATGTCACTGGCTGAATTAGATTTCTTGTTTGGTAGAATTTAAAAGTATTTCATGACAAATAATATTGTATAAGGAGGATGCTGTCTTTTACATTTTGGAGGACCCTTTAAATTTAAATCTGTGATACCAAGATCACAATGGGGTTTCGGTCTTACAAACAAACACGAATGTCTGGCGCGTGGCAATAATAATTCAATGAATTCTGTCTGTCACGTCCCTATAGTGTAATAATGTTTAAAATTTAGTCTTGTATAGCAAACATTGTTAAGAAGTAATAAAGTGCGTCTAGGTAGGTACGTGAGGCTCTTTTTGATACGATGGTTAAGTTAATAAAGGAAAACCGCATACCGGAAATACATTTTTAGCTTCGTGTTTGTATTTTTCAGTGGATAACTAATTTATTAATTGTGAAGTCGTAATTCAAATTTGAATATAGTAATTTGACTGGTTAATGTAATAATTATCTGGTAATTATTTTTATATTCATTGTATGATTTTAATTTACTCAACAAATAAGTTTAATAGCATAGATTTTTTATAGAACCGTGTCCATTTTTACGAATAGTATTTTTTAAATAGAATTTTTATAGGAGAAGCAAACGGTATGCAAGCCACTTGATCTGAAGTCTCTTCTTGCCCTTGGATATTTGTAATCAAACCCAGAATACATTAGAGTCTCCTCTGTTTGAGTAGCAGATAAGTTGCTTTCCTACTGACTATGTAGGAACGCATCGACTCAGTATATTTCCCTTAAAACAGCTTTCAAACCACAACATAGGAGTACACAAAACTTTTATTACTAGGCAAAAAGGTATTCCTCCGGAGTTTAACGAGAAAGGGTTCTACCAGCTTTGAAAACGTTTGCGCTAATCTAGGTATTAAAATAATACTACTACGACATAAAATAGAACTATTTAAAATTTCGGTTATACTTCTTTGACGTTAACTGTGCCTGACAGTCAATCTAAACATATTATATCATATTTCTCGGTGTGCGGCCTCCCTTATTACGAGCTGTCGCAGGCGGCGGGCACGCGCGCCGAATTCACAATCACCCACTGATAGATTGTAAATAACAATCTTGCTTGTAAAGATGGAAAATAAGCACTATACTGACTTATTCTATTGTTACGAAGCTATCAAATTGTTTCATTTAGGCAGAAAATTATGACTATTAAGGTCATTCGCAAAGAGGTATATATAGCAAGATTATTAATTACAGTTACTGTACGTATTTCCAAAAGTATGTTAAAGACCTTAAATATTATTAAAGCGCATAAGTTTTTTTTTAAAGAATAAAACCGTCTTTAATAGTAAACAACGCGGCTACTTGCGCTCTTTCCCATATTACAGTTGTCATTTGACATTTTAAATCTAATTTCACTTTCTATATGAATAAAACTTAGTTTCTTACTTCCTTAACTCAATGATTCGAAATAGATCTTGACCTCCGATACAAAAAGTTGAGTCAAATGATGAAAGGCTTACTTAATATGATAAGATAAATTCTATTCAAAATTTTCACATTTTTTTCAAATTTCTGGAAATATGTTTATACTGAAATATGTTTAAGAAAATATCAAAGTTTTCTTAAAGCTCAATTCAAGCGAAGTTGGAAGTTGCGTTATTACGGGCTGTCGCAGCCGGCGGGCACGCGGACCGCATTCGGAATTGCAAACTGATACTTATACATACACTATTTACATCTATATTCTCGTCTCAGTGTCGTGTATTTAATCCGCATTTGCAAATAAAACTGTTAACAAATAATAATTATATTACAAATGCGAAAGTTTGTGAGTCCCTTCACGTTAAATGAACAGGTCGGATTTCGTTGAACTAATGAATTTTCGACCTGGGTTAACACATGAGTTACTTATACTGATATAGTAAACGTGATAAGTTACGTTAAGAATAAGTAGAATATAAATATTGTAAAGTTAAATATATTAAAACATAACATATACGCATTGATTAAATAATTTAGTTTGTGTAATGCTTCTTAGTTGGCGTCTGTGGCAAGCATTATAATATCCATATTCATCATGAATCATAAGCATAGGCTATGCTATTAATGAATATAAAATAATAAAAATAATCGAATATCTTAAAATTTAATGTATTGAATCCAAAATGTCCTTAAAACCATTATTTATAATTGGTCTTTACCTATGAAATTGCTGTTTTTATTAAATAAATGAAGCGTATTTTTTCTATATTTTTTATTTCTATTATTCAAAGTAATCACCCATACAATCAATGCATCTTTGCCAACGCATTGGTAGCTTATTGATGCCGTGCTTGAAGAAATCAGCTGGACGGCATTTAAAGGCATTTTATTTCGGGTATTGAATTTTTTTTTTTCGCCAAGAAGTTATCCAAATTCTGGAAAAAGTAGAACAAGTCTTTAGGTGCAAGGTCTTGTGAGTACGGCAGATGACGGAGAACTTTCAACCCCAGCTCTCGTAGCTTGGAGATCGTCTGCTGTGCAGTGGAGTCGTCGTGCAGGAGCAGTGGAGCCGAACGATTGACCAAAGCTGGTTGGAGACGTGCGAGCTTCTCCATCATTGTGTTCATTTCTTCAGAGTATACGTCTGCAGTAATGCTCATCCCGTTTGGTAAGAAGCTGTGATGGATTACACCCGCGTTAGACCACCAAACAGTGACCATCACCATCAGTTTTCGTTTAGGGCATTGTGGTTTTTAGGAGAATTTAGAGTGCTGAACCAGTGCCAACCAACTTGCTGAACGCTTACGATTGTCGAACAGGATCCATTCCTCGTCACTGGTAACAATGCGGTTCATAATTCCTTCATTTGTATGCCTGTTGAACAGTGCAAAGCACGTTTCGACGCGTACTTCGCGCTGGCGATCATAGATTTCGTGGGGTACTCATTTGTCAAGTTTATTTACCTTGCAAATTTGACGTAAATGGACCAATCTTGTTTTGATGCTAACTTCGAAAGCTGCTGCTAATTCAGCCGTAGATTGAGTATCATCAGCTTCCACAATCGCCTTTAATTCGTTATTATCGACTAAAGTTTTCGGACTACCACGGGGTTCATTTTTCAGGTCAAAATTTCCAGAACGGAAGCGGGCAAAACAATAATGGGTGCTGCGTTCGTTTGTAGTGTTCGCTTCGTAAACGACGTTGATGTTGCGTGCCGCTTGTGTAGCTTTGTTGCCAATTACTCGAATTATTAACGTATCCATGATGACGAAAAATGTTCGAATGCGATGAAAACAAAACACTAACTATTAAACATATGACGATTTTAGAAGAAATAATTCCATGTTTTTTTAATTAAAATTAAATTGAAATTAGAATTATCAGCCAAAAAAAAAAAATTTTGATTTGAAATGGCCAGTACGGCAGAACGGCAATTTCATAGGTAAAGATCTAAAAATATATTTTATAAGTATCTTTTGAAGTGAATACGTTTAGTAAAATTAAATTGATAGTTACTATACGAGTATGCATTAGTAATATATCAAATAAATATTTATTAATTTACTGTTGACGATGACAATGATTTATTTTAATAAGATTTAATTCGCATATAGTCAACATAATGGTAAGTGCTCACTGCTTCACCAGGGACATCTGTAAGCAACTTCATATTAAGAAAGGGTCCAATCACAAATTACTCCCGAAGGCTAAGATGGTCGTCTCACATGAACATCAACAGGCAACCACACCCGTCCACCGAAACGCAAGAACTGCTTCACCTTTAAACTGGGTGTGGAGTTTGTACATCCCCGGTCGAACCATATTCGCTCACCTTGTAAATTGAACCTTGACTGATTTCAATCAATATGGTTAATGGATGAAGAGTATCCGTTCCATTGAATACGGTTACTTCAATCATTATACACAAATAACACATTTTTTCCACAGCACCCGCAATACAGGCAATTCGCGCTACAAATTTAAAGCGGTAAAAAAACGTATTCATTAATTCCAAAACTACTTTGTAACCCTCAAATATGTACGCGAGCTTTCACGTGGATCAACATTGAGTGCCTTAAACTACGAATAAAAGCTTGTGAGCAGAGTGCGGCTGTTAGTGTCTATTCACACGTAACCACGGCTACCAAGCAAATAGATTGACAAGTTTTTAACATGTGCAGCTTTGGATTCGTCTTAATTAGCATAGTGACATAGAATTTATTGTTATTAAATATAGGGTCTGCGAAAATAAAAAGAGTAAGAGGCGATTTTTTTATCATAACTATTTAATCATAGATATTTAATAAACGTTTGTAATTAGATTATTACATATACACTATATATAATTTATTATAACACTGTTATGTTACTCCTAATAATCGTTAATTTGAGTTTCTTTTGTGTATTTCTTCATAAAACAGTGTTGGTTTATTTTTTTAAAAGCGAAAATTTTATTATTGTCCAAAGCGTCTAAATAGCTTCGAGTAGATTAGGCTCTGCATCGCACGGCATTCACATTATTTTTCCAAATAAAAAGCCTTATTTTAATGTGCGCTCCGTCACTTAGTCATAGTTGCGTTTTGCTTGCATTATGATCTGTAACACCCACACTGTTAATTTGATTGGCAAAATGTGGACCGTGTGAATAAAATTATGCATTTTCATGCTTTACAAGTAATTTTTGTGATGTGTTTATTGTACGTGTGAATAAGCACTTATATTGTTAATAAAACCACATAGGTAAGCTGTAAAAAGCCCTACATTTTTGCAATACTTTTAATAATATGCATGAATATTTTGTAGGCGTGAAGGGGCAATTTTACACGGAAAAAATATTGTGAACAATTCACAGGTGTATGATTGAGAGTTGATTTTTACTAGATGGCCGACGTGATTAAAACAAATAAAAATTTTACTTCATATTCACCGAAGTGTAACATGAATGTCCTCAATTTCCATAGATTTTGTTTATTTTTAGATAACATACATAATTCAAAAACAATTGTATCGATTACAAGGCTTTTATGTGAGATTTTCGTCCTAATTTCTTTTATGTAATATCATATATTTGTAACATTTATCATACGAAATTCTAATGTTTCCGCATTCCTTCGTAACATTAACTAACCATGCCAGACATTACATTTGCGTGAAGAATTCGTAACAGGGGATCGGATTTTTTCCCTACACCTATTAAAAGGTTTATTGATTACTAGCTGAGCCCGCGGTTTCAACCGCGTTTAAAAGAAATGTAACGTGACATACATTAAC
>MOOZ01000541.1:707980-727031 GCA_002930495.1 Cecropterus lyciades | reverse complement strand
CATCGGGTGGACTGCCGTTTCGTTTACTAAAGCTTTTTTCATCAGCGTAGGTGCTTATCGAGACTGATGGGCGCGTTTTGATGTACGTAGTGATAAGGTTTGAGAACGGACTACGTCCTTTGAAATCTATGTAGACTTCATAATATTTAGCCTTTAACGGTCTACATTTATAAAATGAACGTAGATAATACTTGATAAAAGAATTAAAATGTGGAAGAACTCTTTGTAGTTTGAGTAACGCGGCACAAGCACTATGCAAATAATACTTGCCTTATGAAAAGGCAGCTTTACCTACATATTTCAATGGTGTTATGCATTTTGTTTTGGTATGATATTTTGGTTACGTACTAAGCGCGATTATTTTTACACTTTTGATTGTGTTCTAAAGACTATTCTATTATTTATTGAAAAAGATTTTGTGTGCGACTTATTATTCGTTTCATGTATTTAAATGACTAATTACTCCATATGCTCGTGCAGAACTATAGTCAACTTGTTGCATAATTAATAAAATAATATGTTCTTGTGTTTCCAGGAAACGTATCGCCGGTGGGCTTGTAGCACGATGGTGCCTCTTTGGGTGGAGGAAGGCGCCGAAGACGGCGATGAAGGTGGGCGGTCACGTCGCGCGCCCGCCGAGCACGCGGCGCGGTGGCACGCGCGTCACCTCGAGCGCGTCGGCCACTTGGACCGGCGGCGCGGCGGCGGCGTCGTCGGCCGATGGGTGCGCGCCGCCGCCGCGGGCCCCGGCCGGCCCCTCGTGCGCCTCAAGCCCTGCCTCTCCGTCTGCCAGCTCGTCGAGCAACACTGCCCCTACTTCCTGCCGGCGGACCGCGCGCCCGCATACCCCACGCAGTACGCTGGCGAACCCACCTTCCTATGCCTGGGTAAGATGTATTACGCTACAAGCTTTTGATCCAGTGCTGTATTCTACACACACAAAAATACCTCTTTCAAGTTTTTCCTGCACATCTAGGTTGGATAGTAGAAATTTTATATCATGTTATTAATATTAACACCTAAGCTCCTCCACCCACAAGCTATTATGAATTTTTTTCAAAACCCCCTACGGCTGGTCAACTCATAAATAATCCTGGATCTGCCGTATTTTACAACACAAGTTTGTTTAGTCTAAAGTTGTGAATAATGCCACAAATTATTAAGCTAATGTTAACCTTTAATCATAATTATATTTATTTTTAAGATATTTCAATGTCCGTCTAACGTGTAAACCTTAAATGCATGGTTGCATTGCGAACAATAGGCCAAGGGATAAATTAGAACCGATTAGCCCTCTCCTGCTTGGCCACGATTCAAAAAGAAAGCTCATACAAACGTCGCCTTTTGTCTGGAAAGGCCTCTTTTATTTTTACTTCCTACACCACTTTAACCAATTGTTGCTTCTTGACTCTTCCGCTTGACTTAAAATTTCCTTTGTTTGCTTATCTCACACAAGGCGCAATCCTACTCGTTATGAGTACAATGGACTGTTCACTATTTTTTGGTTTTAAATAATTTACATTTTAACCAAGAAGATATTATAATCTGGAATAATATTAATGTACCTAAATCACACCATTGAATCAGGTTTGACTGTAAAATAATTGTTAAGGGTTTTGCAGCAAACAAACTGCGGTTATATTATTTAAACATGGATAGATGATAATTATCGCATACTTCTTTTAAGTATCCTTAATATAAAGTAATAGCTGATTAAAGTAAAATCCGTATTAAATTGAGTATCGACATCCTTGACTGCAATAAATTAAGTATATTAGCAGAAAATGCACTCATAGACATGAACGTTTTGGTTTGATGAAAGACACAAAAATCACATTGGGATAACATTGTTTTGTATCTGTAATACAAATGTCCGACTGTTCCAGACGCGCGCATTCCAGAAACAGGCGCGCAAGCAAACAAATCCAACTACGGGCCGGACGATTGCTGCTACTGGTACTGTGAGGGACGGCTGTGCTACCGCTGCGAGGCGCGCCTGATCGAGCCGGCGCGCCCCGACGCCGAGCGGTGCGCGCCGGTGGAGGAGCGGCTGGCTACGTGCTCCGTGCCCTACCAGGCGCCCGCCACCGACGCCGCGCCCTCGCACACGCCCACGCTCCTCCTGGCCGCGCTTCTCGTCATATTCACATTATTACGGACCCGCTGGACAACAACGATACGTCTAGTGAATGTGCGCGGTTCCAGGTTATAGTTTTACGTTAACGTGCGTTGCACTCCTGCGTCCCGCGATCGCCGGACCACGAATAGAACTTCTGTTAGTGCTATACTTATGATAATAAATTACGAGCGATGACAAAATCGAAGCCGGCGACTCGCGGCGCGGCGCGTTACTCGCGCCCGCGAGCGCACGGCGGTTTTATAGACTGTAAGTTAATGTCAGTGTCCGATCGATTAATGCATCCAAAACGATGAACACCAAATGTTCTCATGGTTACTTATGCGTTATGTGTCGTGAGCGCTATTAGCCGAGTTTCCGGCCAGTATGTTAATATTATGGGCACGTAATTATAAACGAAATTACATCCGATATTGCGTTAAGAGATGTTTGTAAGTATATTTTAAATAGGATTTTACAGTTAAATAATACACATCGTTTGAAGGCACACATTACCGATTTTAAGTTATTTTTGCTAAAATAGTTTACATAGATGCAATATTATAATTGTTGATTCGAGATGATTGAACTGAGTGTTATTACATTGTATTAATGAATTGTGTGGTTACGATACTCTTATACGGTACAAACGGTGCTTAATGCAACTACAGAAAACAATTTTTTTATGTTCAAAGACACGACAGAATGCTATACAAATAAATCTGAAATAATTAGTATTAGAGGATATGTAACAAAACTACAATTCTTAGATATATAGAAGTGATCCGATTTTAATAAATAATACCTATGATTTAATAATAGGCAATAGGTATGATTTTTGTTAAAAGTTATTTTGTGATGTGATATTACAACAAGAAATACCGGCGGAGCATTGAGACAAGGTCGGTGAGAGCTAAAGCTGAAAGCAAACATTGCTCACGTTACAACATTAACTTAGTTGTACGTTTCAATAGCGACTCCATCTAATATAACGTGAAGCAATGATTGCTTATATTCGTAGACGACCACCTATTTTGTAGATAACTGTAACCGGAGTAACTTTGGATAATAAATAATTAATAAATAGTACAGTAGGTAGAGTAGGTAGGTATATTTGAAGGTGGTAGAACTCTTTGTGGTTCGACTCCGGGAGCACCACTGCCACACCTATTTCTGCCTAATAATAGCAGTGTTATGCGCTACTGTGTTCTGGCCTGAAGGGTGTGGTAAGGGAGACATACTTTTTCGAGGCATTCCATCTTAGTCCTCAGGGGTAGCAACCCACCTGTGGCTAGCTTTAGGTGAAACTTTGATCTTACCTAGGGTTGATTACAGATGTCCATGGGCGGCAGTAGCCACTTACCATCAGGTGGGCTGCATGCTCGTTTGCTACTTCCATACTATAATAAAAAAAAAAAGTATCCAATGTGGGTTGGCTATGTGGTCGGTGAGCCTTGTCGCGATGTTCTACCGCCTACGAACGCCTAAACACTGCTCTATGTAACCGATATTAAGTAAACAATGTATTAGAGTTAATAAACGTAGATGCTGTTTTGTATGAAATAAAATGACTTTATGCATATAATGAAAATTATATGTAATATATCCGTCTTATGAATTAAAACATACCTAAATACAGATTTAACGTGGTTGAACATGATTTTTATATAGATTGATTTTAAGTATATATTATTGTATATGTATATCGTGTCGAATATGTGGAACGGTAGCGCAGCCTACGTCGTGGGTGTAGTCGTTGTCATGTATAGGTAACTGCGTTGTTGGTTTGTTTCATTTTTGAAAGGTATTGAAATTATAGAAATCGTGTCGTTAAAAGTTATTATGTGATGGAATACAAGATTAAATAATGATTATTAAGACTTTATTGAAAGAAGATTTGTTGAGATATTGTCCTCGAGCGGGGATGTAGTTGTTGTATTCAATGATAAAGATAATAATATTAAGTAAGTTATTTTTTACGTTTTTATTGTGTAAATATATCAAAAACGGTTTGTTGTTTCCATTCCCATACTTAAACCAAGCCACCGAAGGTGCTAAATGTCTATTAATGCTTCTTAGAGTTTTGTTTTATAACTTCTTCCAACCTAACTAATATCTGTTTGTCGGTCTGCGTGATGTTGTATATGTATTAATTAAAGGGGAGGTACATAAGATATGCAATTGATTACGACCCACCTAAAATATACCAGATAAAACTATTAAAAGTTTTTGTTATTGAGAGAGTATTTGTGGACAGTGAAAAAGACGTTCTATTTCGCCGAAGCAAAATTGCTATTAATGTGTTTGTATGACCGTAAAAGTAGGTGGGTCTTATTGATGGAATCGAGTATATTATTCGCTCGTGATGCTTAGTGCCTTCACTTATTTTAAAGTGAAAGTATGCACTCAAGGAAGTTAGCATCAATTAATTGTCAAGTAATTCAGCATTGTTCCATCCGAATAAACAATGAATCAGCATAAGAAGATACTTCCTTCGTTAGGAAAATATATAAAATGTCGAAGTATAGATGTTGAAGAGCATAGTACTAGTCTCTTCAAGAGAGTTAATAGATTTTAGGGATCGAATAACTGTTTATGATAAAGATCAGCTCCGATTGATTAGCTATGTATAAATAGAGAATAATAAAATGTAACTTGAATAAACTAAGTCACGTATTTATATGTTTTTTTGTGCGTTGCAAAGAACTATATCAAATGAATCATAAGCACATGTATTGTTTCGTTGCAAACAGATTAAAACATACCAAATAAATTCAAAAGTAGGAATATTTGAGCAGTATAAGGACTTAAAAATTGGGCCAATTCACATACAAGTAATAAGTGACTATAATTTTTAAACTGAACATGATTAGTGAGTGCAGTTACAAGATAACAAAATAAGCTCAACGACTCTAGGAAAAATCACAAAATAATTGTTAGGTAGATTTCTTTACAAATACTAAAATTATTGTATGCAGTGACGATTTTAATAGAAAGCGTATGAAATATAATGCATGAGAGTTCAATAGAAGTCTGCCTAAAAGTAAATATTATGTACGAATGACGATTGATTCAGTTATATTCTTAGACAGTGTCGTTAGTAGATAGAAATATGGAAGACCCTGACAGACTAACAAACAGATGGATTAGATCTCATATGAATTATTATTTTATAACATTATTAGCCATCACTACTTTACAAGCCTTTACTTTACAAGATGTCCGCAGATAGTATAATTTATTACAATCAACTAACTTTAGGTGCAATAGTTTTTACGGTCCTCGACCAAAGGACTTTTCCACGGTATCTTCGTGTATCTATGTATAAATTATCAAAATTTAGAATTAGAGAAGAATTACTAGAACATAATTAATTGGATCAATTTCGAGCACTCGTTAAAACTTACACATTGACCGTACATTCCTTCTTGTTGGATGTTTCTATCTCTATCTCTAGCTATCTCTCTCAATAAATCTTCACTTGTTCACTATTCTATTCTAGAGTAGATAATAAAGACCAAAAAAGAGGAGTTCGGTTCGAATTTGATGATTTTGAAGTTAAAATTCATACTTCATATAGTATCGATTCCAGTAGGTATATATAGTTTATTCGGCAGCGTTCCTTCATCACAATTTTTTACTGAAAACATATAAAATTAAAGAGAAATACGGACGAAGGATCTCCATTTTATAATATAATAAAATGAACGTCTCGAACGTGATCTGTAATTACATTTTGTTAATTTCGTAGGGACACAAACTTAGCAATAATTCGTAGTGGGTGTAATGATTAAAGAAGTAGATCTCACAGGATTCCGTGATTGGTGGCGCGGCGGCGCATGCTCTCTTTGTAGGTTTAGTCTCAGGGTGTTGTCACAGTTGTCATTTGCGAATGCATCCCTAGTAAGCCGGTCAGTTAATTCGACGTGAGTTCGTGTCTGCATCGAGTCACGACAACACAATGTTCCCTCAACAATGTACAATGCAATGTAAAGCCAATATGTTATAATAATCCTTTAAATAAGTGTTAAGCACTTCCGTGTTCTTGAAGAAAGGGTTGAAAGGTAAGAGACTTTTATACGAGGCATTCAAATTTCGTCCTCAAGGGTAGCAATATATATATGGTCGCCCTCAGGTAGGTTTCCAATCTTAGCTGGGTTTGATAATGGATCTACATAGGCGGCGATGACCTCTTACTATTAATTGGATTGCAGGCAAATAAGAGCTCCTTGGGCAAACACCGCAGAACCGTCCCGTACACGCATCTATACCGCTACATATACGTTGACTGATCGTCCCGCTAGAAGCACACTCGTGAATCATAACTGTTATAATGCCCTAACGGGTGTATTATGATGTTTCGTTGAACGTTTGGTGATAGTGTGTACATTATGTTTTTGAATAATATACGTATGTTTTGATGTACATAATAACGTGTAAATGTTTAACGCACAAATAATAATGAAAAAATGATTACTGATGTAAAGCAGAGTATTGATCTAATATATATTTAGCTGTAAACTATAACTTGAAAATAATCGATTAGGAATACGAACGTAGGAATTTCCGAGCTCCGTCTGCTGCGATCTCCAAAATTTATATTTATTTACGCAGAGTTATTTGGTTACGATGTAGGTAGATTTCGTTGGAGGTGAATATGGAAGTTACACGGACTCCTGCCCCCAGCAGCGTGCGCTTTCTAATCCACCTTCATACAAATTACTCGAATAAGTATCAGCGGAATTCGGACAGTATTAGATATACCATAAGCATGTCCATCATTATAGGATGAGCAACAATTATATCACCTGTCACGCGAACGCACAAACTAAGAGAATATGCTTTCGGGGTCGTCCATCGGTGGTAAGGATTTATTATTGCTTTTCTGATTAAAATAGAATAATGTAAGAAGAACACCAAAAGGTAGCCTTTACGTATTAACAAACTCTACCCATCCAAATAATAGCTAATTGATTATGCGATTGTGTATGTAATGATTAAATATAAGATACTTACAATAATTTTTTACCACATACCAGCGGAATAGGCGATAAAAATCGTGATGCGATTATAAATAGGTACTATTACTAGGTAAATACGTAATTCGAGGGAGATTCGTTCCCAATTTGTATTATTGTAGCGAGAGACTTGCTAGCAAGAAATGTGACAGATGATGAATCTGAAAAACAACGAATAAATAACACAAACCGAGTCAAATAATTTTGAAATAGGATTTGAATTTTTACACGGAGTTGTTGGATGTACTTATTTGTTGTTAGATTTAAACACAACTGTCCATTAGTGGCATGGCTGCGACATAGTGGATAACGTTGATGATATTAAATTTGTACAGACACCGATTTTAAAACGATATTTAATACAAACCAATTTTAGATTAAAAGATGACAAGTGTTCAGCATAATATTTTAGTTGCTTTTTTTTCTAAAATATTATATATAAAGATGCCTTATCTAAGTCATTACTCTCTGGTATTGGGACAGCGAAAGACAATTACATAAATAAAACAATAGCGATAAACCTTCGATTTTATCTAAATATAAAAGTGATAAGTAAAATAAGATGCTAAAAGGTCTTATGAGAAATCATATATTGATAATTAATAGGAACATTGATATGTATGTGTCTTGAATGCGACTTTACATATTATTATCATTCAGTCATCCACCCCGAAAGTTTCTCTATCAGCGCGTTGATTGTACTTTATTTTTACATTAACATTTTGTTAAGTATATTGAATTATTTGCAGACATCGTGCAGCCAAATTAAAACAAAAATCTACAATATCAAAGTGATTTTTACATCGTTTATATAAGATTTCCTAATAAAGGTAGTTTCAAAACGTATTTATTTACGATAATATTTACTAATAACACATAAAGCATCTGATAGATTAGATTTAGCTGCACGTTGTACCTTATATAGCGCTGACGCATTTTATTATATTTTATGTGTTAATTTTTTTCATATATTAATATTAAATGAGTACTTTTAATGAGTGTTATTTGAATCATATACATGTGTTGAGTTTTTAAAGTACGTGTTATGTTAATAAAGAAAAAATAACCGCACCGGTATAAATACGAGTATAACGATCGATGTCTCGTTTATTGACACTTCCATGTGCGGTTCTTGTTCTGGTTACAATTTGTACGTGTGACTATTATTAACATGGTCCATTTGTTTAAACAAAAAACATTCCTCTTGACTACATTATAAATTAATAGGTTCTAGATCATATAAATATATGTATTTTAAAAAAATTGTTTGCTTGTTATTTTGTTTGCGTTAATCATTTAGTAATACATAATTAATAATGAATGAGATTTATCTGTCCACAAGACTCGTATGTAAATTTATACCATAATATCAGTACAATTATAAAAGTCTATAAATAGTGAGAGAGGTAGCGTAGCTTAAAAATCTTTATCTCTAAACGAATACAACAGTAAGCACACTCGGCGGGCAACGCCGGCGAACACTGCCACAGCACGCGGGTCTTAAATATATTGATATGATCTAGGATGTCGTAGGTGTTTTTCGAGTAGTGATCGTGTACTAAGTCTTATGTTACGCCTTCTAATGCTACAAATGCGAGAGAGCGTGGTGGGCGGGCGGCGGCGCCCACTACCCGCTACGCCTCGGCTACGCCGTAGCGAGCGCGGTCGCCCGCGCGCCTCGCCGCTCCCCGCCGCATGTAGATATCGTTCGACACTCGAATTAAGATTAATCGTTCAATAATTGTAGACAGATTTTGAAGTTAATATTATTTGCATTTTCCTAAGAGTTAGAACGATTGAGACAGTAGGTCGCACGACCGTGTTATGGTGAATTGTGGAGATGTTTATTAAAAAAATACGTTTATGAAAATGAAATAAAAACGAAAAATATTGTCATATAAACTTGTAATTATTGAATTAAGACGGATTATTGGTGAAAAAGAAAACGTTAAATAAACCGATTAAAATACGAATGCGACTGTTATTTTCTCCTCATATTAACATTTAAAAGTAGGAAAGCGCATAATTAAGCAAAATCCCACAAACACTACATGTAACATGGAATTTAAAATGCTAAATTAACATTGTATAGCGTAAGGATATGATTTATGGACATATTTACTGTGAAAACCTTAGTTTTTAAATAACGAAAGTCTCGCCGTACCAAGATATTTGAGTATAATAAAACACGAACTTCACATTAAATAGTTTAATACAAAATTGTCACTTACGTCAATATCACACTCGAACTTACATCATCTATTTATATTAAGTATAAAAACTATGACTTGTTAAATTATCGTTCTCGCAACTGTATAAAAAGAGGCACTCTTCATCACAGTAAGGCGTTCTATACACAATATACACTGCACTGTTGCTAGAGGGCGCTGGATAGCGCGGCAGCCAACAGCGCTAGTGAGAAAGCCGCGTGCACACTGGTCGCTCCACTTCCCTGTGAGCCGTCCGGACCCTCCGCGCCATCTGTACGACACCACGGGACACGTGCTTAGTGATGGGATATGGTTACGACAAAGTGCTAACGTGCATCTACTGTGTTACGCAACTATTCATCCTACTATCGGCTCGTAGAGACATGCATGACAATGCAGCAAAGATATTACATAAATTCTTCATTTTAGATACGAAAATGACCACTTTAATTAATTAATTCTGAGCAGGTGAGAACTATTCTGTATTCGTTTTAATTATGAGTTAATAAGCTCTAATATTGGACGGAGAATAAATAAAATCGCGTTCAATCGTTTTTTTTGTACATTTTTTTAAGCTCTAGTGTCATATCAGACTTCTAGTAATATAACGTAATATCTTTGTGTGTTTGTTGTATATTAATCGTCTTATATACTTTATAACAAAATATATGTATCTAGTTACAAAGTGCAATATTGCAATGTGCTCGGAAACGAAGCAGGATGAACCGTACGTACATAACATTTTATAATGTGCATGACACACAAACACAAAAACATATAAGGTAGACACAAGACAACATGTAACAGGCAACGTTTTGTTATTATTCGGAACATAAAAGTGGTAACGAAAGGAAATGAAAATAAACCTACGGTGCGGGTATGTGACGTCACGGCGGAGGACGTTTGTGCCCTCCTAAAGTAAGGTCCGGTCAACGACTACTACACTCTAGCTCCGTCTGACTGAACGCTGACCACTGAAATGTGAATCGGTCTTTAGACACAGACTTTGAGATCACCGCAACCGATACCCGCGTGCTAACGAATCTACGTACTACGTGATACTACGTCTACTTATGTATATTTACACATGCATGTATTTATAATTAGTTATCACTACACTAAGTGCAACAAGTAACTAACTACTTACAAAAAAATATGGTAAATCAATTCTACGTACATAGTTAGTCTATCGAAAATAACTATGAGTACATGCATCACGCATTTACGATTAGTTAGTCACGATTAAAAGTTTTAATAATCAACTGAAACCACAAATTGTTGTTATCATGTATCGTAATACATATTTCCTTATACTCGTATAAAAGATAATTTGAACTAAATTAAAATATCCCAAAGTAAAAACGGTGCCCAAATAAACCAAAACAAACTGTGCACCAAACATAATA
This sequence comes from Cecropterus lyciades, assembly GCA_002930495.1. Lineage (NCBI taxonomy): Eukaryota > Metazoa > Arthropoda > Insecta > Lepidoptera > Hesperiidae > Cecropterus > Cecropterus lyciades. Next base: position 716,281 of record MOOZ01000541.1, on the reverse strand, counting down.
AAATGTGTTTCTTACGTCCACTTTATAATTTCAAGACGAATACTCGTATTTTATGTTTGATATTATCTAAAAATTAAATAGTTTAATTATAATTTAAATATATATATTTCACCTTTTTGTGTATTATACTATTGATACATCTATGCACTATTTGCAGAACAATATTACCACCCATACCTATCATTGAAGGAACCCAACGAGAAACTACAAACTAGATAATGCAATAATACCGTGATAATGAAATATTGGTGCAGCCGTTGATCAAATGTTAGTAGTTACGTGCAAAGTTTACTTCTAATTACATTGCAGTTAGATTGACCCGCACTATTACTGAGCATGCAAACTATTATTATTATATATATCCGAGTTGCCTACTCGGATAGCATGTGACATGTGCAAGTATTGTAGCCGAGAAGAGAATCAGCAATACTGAATATGCATTTACAAAAGTGTTTTTAAGATAATAATGTTATGACTTCCTCATATTAAATAATTAACTGTTTCACCGTGTTTCAAAAAGGTAAGATCTCATTCAACGGAAATTTTATACTATCTACAAATTTTGAAACTCCTGTATTTGAAATCCTGTAAGCACCGTACACACCAGACATGGGGCACATTCATTTGTTTTCAACAACAATGTGATTTACGCGATCATAATAATCAATGAAATAACAGTATTACTGATAAAATCTGATCGGTTACATCAAGTGCTAAAAGCATAAAGATACAGAACGAAAAAACAATCATGCAAATGTGGGATGAAATATAACGTACAGGCAACGCGTGACAAGCTCGCCGGTACTAAAATCACCGCTAATGTTTATAATCTCACTGGTATTCGTTCTCCTATGATACTAATTGAGTCTTTGTTCTTTATATTATGTCTATATACAATGTTCAGGAACTCTGCACCGAGGCTAATCCCTGAACCAGAAGAATGACCGTGGAGCGGTTGATTTTACACCTAGAAAGACAAAACACAGGAACACACGTAATGTGACACGTCCCAATCACCTTAGTTCACGTACAAGTTTAAACAGGTGTGTGAGACTTGGTTTAAACATTGTGCATTTAACACGGTGAACATTGATCTTAATTAAACATTGTGCAGATCTTAAACAACGTGAACATTGTGATTTATTTATACTGTGACAGTTAAAACAGTGTAGTTATGATATCTTTTACAAGTATTTTGGTATTTTTTCAAGTTATTATTTAGTATAGATTTTCTTGTAATGTTTTATCATATTTCTTTGATAATGGAGCGCTTTAAAGGAAATTCCTTTATAAAAAAATACTTCTTAAGAATAAAATGCTTTTCAAAACAAAATACTTGTTTTAGATAAATATTTTTCAACAAAGTGCACTTAAGGGTGCATTAATAAAAATGCGCTGCAGTAACTGCTTTATGCTATATTGCTCTATTTCAATGTTACTATTAAACTTACATTAATTAAATTATCGTTAACATTATTGTGTGTTGTGTTTTAGAGGTTCGGATAAATTGAGCCATTGAAATATTTTATTTTGGGACTGAATGTAACGAGAACAAAAAATACAGTCGTTACTCCTTGTAAATAGTATGTATGATAAATTAATGTAATAAATCAATGTTCAATGGCCAAATAATCGAACCATGAACCGTAGATACGTCGAGCCACCCAGAAGCTTTCGTCGCCCACCTGACACCGCCGGCCACTGCTTTATAAGCTAAAGCAAGCTGGTCGCCATAGAGTTAGTTGCAAGCATTTTATATTTTGACTATTTGTTAAAACAAAAATGGTTAGGTTAGTTATGTTATGAGTAAATTACGAAAAAGAGGGATATTAATTAGAAAATTTCGAGATTAGTAATGGTAAGTATAGAATGAATTTAAGGCTTAGTAAACGATCAGCAGAATGACGATAGAATATCTGAAAATGATGATTAATTAGTAAGATGAGACAAAAATGAAATAAACAAACATAAAAAACAAGACAAGAAAGTAAAATAATAAAGAAAACATTGTTTTTTTTAAGTTAGACATGAAACTTGAGAAAGACAAAACTAATCTAATACAGTATTTTAATCACATAAAACTTAAAGAACACATAGAGACGAGACGTCACAAATAAACATACACAGGAGCAACATATATGTATACAGTGGCGACGGTGGTCCTAATCACCTAATGTATATCTAGAATTAGTTGTTTGTTCATTATTTTTTATAACAGTATTACATTCTACACACATACATACATAATAGTAGCATACACTTCCTGATATAAGGCATTGATTAAAGTTAATATTTCTGTAATTGTTTTCTAACCATTACAGAAATGGCCATTTGGATTTGAATTCATTTTTTTTTACCTTACACACACAAACAAACATACATCCGGAAAACGATCGGATTATCACACAAGCATTTGTTTCAAAATTCGGATTAAAGTTCAGAGTATGTTCAGAGAATGAACATATTATTTGCATGCAATACGCCCCAATCAGGTTCACCCAGACACGTATTTATCCTTTCATTCTTCCACAGGCCTATTTATTTAATACAAAGTTATATGCTTTTCATACTTCTTTTTTTCGCCTAAATTCGTAATCATCATTATACACGTAGCTTTCTTACGTGTAAGAGATCTAAAAATAAGCTTTTCTCCTTCTGTAACTTCCTACACAGATCCTACTTCCTATTTATATAAAGGCGTATTCCTTCTATTTTATTCTCCTTTCAGCCTATAAGAAAAACCAAATCAGATTAAATTTGGTTAAGGGACTCATATTCTCCTGTATGATTGTCAAAAAAAAATGCAACTTCACTATTTCCTTCTAACTTCCACTAATCTATATCCATATCTAACTCCCATTCTAACAGATTCCTTCTCATTATTCCCCTTATTTTCCCGTTTATGTAAGAACACCTATCTTCACTTCTATTCTTATCTTTAAGTATCACCTTTTCTAACAGATCACACCCCACTTCTTCCTAACCTCACGGCCCTATCTATCCCCCATTTCTACTATTGTTTTTGTCCCTTTTCTAGCAAATCACACCCTTTTTCATCCTAATCTCACTGCCCTCTCGCCCTAGCCCCGGGTGGCCCACGTACCTGCGTCGAACAGTATGTCGCCGACGTCGTCGTCGTCGTCGTGTGGCGTGTCGTTCGCGGCGGCGAGTCGCGCGTTACCTGCGACGGTGCCGCGCGGCGCGCTGCTGCAGCCGAGCCACCAGTAGGCTGTGGAGCGCGGGAACGCAGGATTGTCTGTGTCCACCTGCCGACACACAACCGAATATGATTACATATACTTCAGCCATATGAATTCAGCAACATGTATTTCTACGTAAGATGTAGAATATTTAATTCTTATATTTCTTCGCTAGCTACTAATGACAGAAGATATTTTTGACTTTAATATTCCCATGATTGTATTTTCAGTATGATGAAATACGCTTTGAAAATGCTTTCACTTCTGAGAGCCTTACTCTATCTACAGTAAGATTACGCCTATAATTAAGAACTGAGGTAAAATTATTTCTAGTGTTATTCCTAATATTGCGTACACTAGTGATTAGTGGTATAAAATTTGGTCATCAATTGCGGCAAAAATATTGAAGCGCAGATCAAACATAATTTTTGTAGTTTTCTTAACAGATCAATGTTTTAACGTTATAAGAAACTTACACTAAATGTCCTATCATTAAACCGCCAGTAAGAGCCACCCTTGAAGAAGTAAGTGTATCCATTGGTGTATTGCAAGGCGGCGTCGATATTATCCGGTATGCCATCCCAGTTGGACAAGGGTTTGGGGTATGTGGATTTGACTGGCGGGCGCTGGGCAGGGTCGAAGCGCCAGAACTTGGAGCCCTTGTAGAAGTAAATCTTGCCGTTGCCTGACCATACGAGGGCAGCGTCAATGTTGTCGGGGATTCCGGTGAAGCCTGGAATATTATAAATTGATTAATTATGATGTAAATGAAAAATTAGGATAAGGAGGAAACAACATTTTTTTTGTACAAAATGATGTTAATGACAATGAGAACTATTCTGCAAAATCCTCATTAAATATTTCATATAGACTATGCTTTTTTATACCCTTCATTCTTTATCTTAAAAACCTTAATCGATAATCTATTAATCTTATTTTATGAAATTTTATGAGAAATATAATATAATTGTTGAAGCACTGAAGACTAACAATAACCTACAGTAAGTAGCAACTACTAAAGAAGATAAATAACAACAATTGAGGAAACGACCGCTGATTGCTATTAATCTTAATACTAAAACTACATCGTATGATCTCGTATATATTTATACGTCCTGACTATACGTTTATCAAGTTCGTTTTGAAAATATTTAATCATATCTTTGCAAATATAATGTTTAACCCATATTCATAAAATTTGGGTCTATATCTTGCAGTCTATATCTTTGAGGGAACATGAGATACCTCTTTCTATTAATGTATTCAATATTATAGATGGCGTTACAATATAAAATATTTACTAAAATCAAAGCGAAATCGCAATGAAATAAACTCTTACCTTCGCTGATTTCTTTAGGATAGTCTCCGTCCACCTTTTGTCCGTTGAAACGCCAGTACTTGGACCCTTTAAAGAAGTATGTCTTGCCGTTCTTGTAGGTGAAAGCGGCGTCAATGTTGCCGGGCAAGCCGGGCCAAGCGCGGGAGATCAGGCGAGGGTAGCCGGCAGCTACGCCACTCTCCGTTAACTTCCAGTAGTGCTCGCCTGATGAATAAAATTAATGATGAATACTCAATAGGGTTTGCCCATGGATTGCCCTCGATAAAGCATTAGCTTCATAATGCTTTATCATAAACATAGCAATCGCTTAAACTGAAGTTTCAGTGTGCAATAAAATTACCATTATTATTGACGACCCGCGTGGTGGAGCGGTCACCATACCGGTCTAACACGCAGTGTGTTCCGGGTTCGATTCTCGACCAGACCAGATATCTGAATGATGAGTTTAGATTCTGTTCTGGGTCTGGGTTGTGTATTCGTCTTTGTGTGTCCATGGGACCCACAACACAGGAGAAATCCTACTGTGGGGCTATGAGTGTAGAAAGTGTGTTTTTTTTTCTTTTATTATAACATGAAAGTAAGCAAGCGAGCATACAGTCCATCTTATGGTAACTGGCCACTACCGCCTATGAACATTCGCTATCACCGCCAGATAAGAGTTTTACCTGAGACTGGCCACAAATGCGTTGCTACCCTTAAAGACAAAGTTTGAACGTCTCGGCTAAGTATATATCCCTCACCACACCATTTAAGCCAGAACACAGCAGCACTTAACACTACTGTGAGGTAATAGCCGTAGCGATGGCGCCCCCAGAGTCGGGATCAAAAAGTTTTCCCTTCACTTAGTAAAGTAACGTACCCTTAAAAACAAATGTGTTGCCGTCAGCAGAGTTGAAGATAGTATCGATGTTAGGGTCGGAGCAAAGAGCTGGGTCTTCGGCAGATGGCGGTGGTGTCGTGACTCGCGGAACAGTTGGGTTAGGGTTGGCTCCCCCTCCACCGATGTCGAGTTGAGTCTTATGACCATAGAGAGCCTGTAAACCGATTTATTTGTATGAATTGTTACAAAATAATGAAGATATATTGTATTATGTGCATTTAGAGAAAAAAATGTTGTAATAGTTTATTAGAAATGCGTTTTATTTGAAGAGTACATGGTACTAGAGTACAAGAGCTATGGAAGTAGCAAACGAGCATACACTCCACCTGATGGTATATGGCCATAGCCGCCCACGGATATCTTTTATCAACCCCAGATAAGATCAGAGTCGTATCTGAGGTTAGCCACAGATGCGTTCCTTAGTGGGTCTACATCAAAAAAAATACCTATTGTCTATAGTTCATGGTTCTAGCTTAGTAGTTTAGGCTGTATGATGATTAATCCAAAGTGTTTGTGAAAAAACTTTGTGAAAAGTATAACGAGATAGATTTATATACTATCTCGGAAGTATCAATTATGCAAAACATCTCTGTTCGATGTCTGTGATGCGCGAATAACCATACACAATTAGCTGGGCAGGATACCTGGATGCCTTGAACGTCGTCCGGGTCTAGCTGGAACGCAGGGTCGTATCCTCGGTAGAAGGGTGCCATCAAGGCCGATCGTACGTCACTGTGGGAGAGACCCAAAGAGTGGCCGAATTCGTGAGCGGCAACCTATAACAAATATTATAAAAAATCTTTAAAAATACAGGTTTATTACACTTTAATTTATTAGAATAACTTTAGTGATGACATTTGGATTACAATTATCTCTGAAGCGTTTTTATTAAATGAAATTAGCAACGATAGTGTGAAATCGGTAATCTTGAACCGATTTCGCTTCTGTGTCGAAGAAGGACAGAAATATTATTTTAGTATTATTTTCACAATTACAGAAATTTTATTGTCGGCTAGTTACAATTTTGTTCTTATATGTTTTATGATTGCATATTTTAGCGTTCTATTGTAAAAATACTGTAAGTGTTATTGCACGTATAAACAATATATTTGTGTTCCAAAATTTTGGTCAAAAAACAAAACATACTTGGAAGAGATTGGTTCCTCGCCTTGAGTTAATGGTCCATGCCTCCGCGTCGTCAAAGTGAGCATCACCGCCATAAACCTGAAAATACAAGTATATTTGCTATAATATGCTATAATTTTAATTATAAAGTTTATTTTTCATTGAACTTCCACAGATGTTACTGATAATTTTATTATATAAAATAAATCAGCAATTTCACAGCATTTATTGATCTAATTTACGCACGTTTTCTGTCTACTCTATGAATAAATTGTTGTTTAACATTCATGCATACAAAAAACTGTTTTGTGCTCAATAACTTTCACAAGCATACTATAACTAATGTGTTACATCCTCTTTCATTATATTTGAATAATAATTACAATAAAATATATACCTAAACAATTTCCATAATGCTTTAATGGACGCTTTATAAAATAAACCGGACGAAATTACTATAATTTGTCTACCTGTTACATAACATTACATCACAACATTGAAACCAAATGTTAGCCATCATAAAAACCTAAGTGATGCACAAATCTGAAGTAGATTACAAATACACTATTGTCAGTTAACAATCTTATGAACTTGAAAGTAGCAACAGTCGGATTTTTTCTATTTTAGTCGTGTAAAGATATATTGGTTTGACATTATCTAACTTAACGGTAAAGCAGACACAGTCTCGTATATCGTATAGCTACATATGTATACAAGCCTTATTCACTTTTTTCTGTTAACATAACGGAGTCATAAAAGAGGCACTAACATTTTATACCAACCCTATGTAGAAAACCAGAAGACAACGTAGAGCCTTTAGAAATATGTTGAGTACTTACTGGGAAATAAGCGTGAGCGAGCGTGCCACCAGGTCCATCGAAAGGATCGCCGTCACCATGTTCTCCTTTTTCAAACCTTGTAAATAAGATAAATATTACTGATAGTCATAGGATTTCACGACCCGCGTGGTGGAGCGGTCACCATACAGGTCTAACACACAGTGGGTCCCGGGTTCGATCCCCGGCCAAACAGAAATCTGAATCATGAGTTTATATATCTGTTCTGGGTCTGGATGTTTGTGTATTCGTCTTTGTGTATCCATGACACCCACGACACTGGAGATAATCCTAGTGTGAAGCTATGAGTGTAGAAAGCGTTTATAGGATAAAATAAATAGGTTTGGGCGAGTCTATAAATGGACAGACACCTATAATTTCGGGTATTTTAAGCAGTAGGTAAATATGTTTTCGCTGTTTGATATTGCTGTGCCGAAAAAGAAAAGCTTGAAAAGCACCATTGAGAAAGTGATGCTGTTCAAGACATATTCTCGAGGTTTTCGTAAGAGGCCACTAAAGAACAAAATCTGTGAGATGTGCAACAGCGTCTTCCTGTGTAACGTTAACATCTGCTGCGGTCACCAACAGACTTGCCAGGTGCGGTGACTTTTGGAAAAGTTAGGAGGCTAACGGATGTACGAACTGAAATATATTTTTACTCGGCATATTTGCACAAAGATCGATCAATTGATGGCTCGTATATATGTAAATACGCCTACACATTCATTTTAATAAGATATTTTCGATGTATCATACAAAACATGTAAATTCTAATATTTCGTAAGGCATAAAGTATAGAACAAAATGTATGATGTATGTAGAGCTATGTATATGGGAACCGTGAAAAATAATTAAGGTTATGACGATTTGCGCTCAATTAGGCAACATGGATTCCCATAGTCATGAATACATGATAAGTGC
>MOOZ01000541.1:685530-700105 GCA_002930495.1 Cecropterus lyciades | reverse complement strand
TTTTGCTGTTAAAAATTGTTTACTTGTTATATTTTCTAAAAGCCGTTTACTATTTGATCTTACGCTTATTGTTTTCTCAACGCTACCTGCTATATATTTGCTGTTAAAAACTGTTTACTTGTAACATTTTCTACAAGCCATTTACTATTTGATAAGCTAACTTAATGAAATACTAATGTTATTTTGGATTGTTGCTTATTGAGCATGTTGATATATTCTATCAGAAATAAGGTAATGTAAGCATGAAAAATAGCACTGCGCAAATAATACATGTTTAGCATATAATATAAACTTTGACAAAAACGTAATAATCTAACAAACCAAGCATGAGAAGCAACGCATCTGTAATTGACCTAAGATTGGATTTATGTTCTATTAAAGTTGGATACAGATGTTCATGATCGCCAGTGACCACTTACTATCAAGTGGACCACGTACTCATTTGCTACTTCAACAAAAAGTCTATTACAAAAATCAGTCGTTTTTCATACCTGCTGTGTTATTTACTTAGTCGGCATTACATTTCCGTAATCTGATTTAAACGCATACCTTTTAAGAAGTTATTTTTCAAGGACTTACAGTGGGAAAATCTAAATTACAAACGTAAAAACAGTACGTATCTTCTTTGAAAGCAAACAAACCAGTTGGTGAGTAAGTGCAAGGGAATGGTTTTGGGTGCGTTCAAGTTATGACTGATGGCGCGGCCGTTGACATCGGTCGAGCATTGTTTGTCACGCTCACCTGACGAATGCCAAATGCTCAAACATACAGATTTATATGATAACTTTGAAGTGTCAACACCCGTTACATTCAAAATTAACTGTAATATCACGTGTCTAAATTCATTTGTTTTTAAATTATAATAACGTGACAATACAATATGTATATTTTTAGTGTACTTAATTGTTTTTAAATATTCAAACAATTTTACTAAAGCGGTTTCTGTACGAACTTTATAAAATAAAATAGTAACTTCGAATCTATTAGAGTCACATATTACATAATTTGATTGAATTGATATTAGACGCATATAAAGTCTGTCAAATATCGTCATATCAAATATATTTGGTGAATTGTTATTGGGTTCTTTTAAATAAACATTTGAACGAAATTAAAATATTTTATGCAAATAAAATAACCATGTAATAAAATACAACTTAAACCTTGAAATGATTTGTTAAGAGCAAAAAGGTTCTACGTTATCGATAATTTTGTTAGAAAATATTATTTTTAATTTGACGTATGCTTATGTCGATATGATTCTATTGAAAAGTAATAAAAATAACATATTCTTGTTTGTTCATGAAACAACATTGTATCTGTACAACTTATTAAGTGCCTATCTTGTTTTTTACACACTTTGTCTAAATTATACTTGAGTATTTTTATTTTTATGACATCATATAATAACTTAATCATATAATAACCTTTCCATCTGTCTGGTTCTAAAAGCACTTAAAGTCTTCAAATGTGAAGAGCAAATAAATGTATTTATTTGTATATCTGTACAGTCAATATACAAATTAAAATATAATTAAATTTTTCTTAATCTGTAGACAAGGAAGATAACCTACACAGTATACAAGCATCTACATTTACCTAAACAATACATTTCCTTAAATCCCACTTTACGTACATTTTTCCGCGACACTTCCACTTATCCGTTAGTGGAAAAAATGCTTCCAACATAAACTACGATATTATACACATAAAACCAAGGTTACTAAAGTTGTCTAAAGTTTAATATTTTAATTCTTAGACGAGTAAAGGTATTTGAAATGATTTTCATCAGTTATCCGCGATATAACATGTTCTGTATTATTTAATTTAAATTTAAATCCCATTGAAATTGCTATGTACATTTATAAAATACCCAATTCTTGTAAAATAAAAATTTCGTAATTACTCAACTATCTGTATAATATTACAAACATATTTAAAAAATTGACAAAATACGTCATACGACTTTTAATGTTATATTTTGTTGTTGGAAGCCACTTAAATTATATATAGATATATAATGAGTAAAGGCTATATTATTTTTGTCTCTATTCTACTTATCCAATACGAAAAAAGTGCCGCATAATTTTTATCTGCTTTATCTAAATCCTGTCTTACCTTTCTAAAACATCAATATTGCCTCGTAAGAAAGTAACTGTGTAACTCATTAGCGGGTTTTACTTTACGAGTGTAATTTTAAAAGCGATACGTTTGTCATGAACCCGTTGGTATAATAATACGATCCAATAAGCAAATCGGGGTCAGTGTGTCCCAGTAACGGTAGGAGTCTGAGCTCGAGACGAATGGGGAACGCCTCGAGTGATAATACTTTAAAAATAATAGCACCTTCTCTTTTATTGGAATGTGATTGCTCTCAATGTTATTTTCCATCGTTAAATCACTCAAATTGTGGTTTTTAATGGTAAAATTAAAAAACTTTGTTAGTTTTTAGTACTTAAAAGATTAAGGAATAAATAGGTTTGGATTTCTTCATTTACTGAGTATTTGATAGTTTATCTATTTTGACTATGTATGTCATTTCATTCACAATATATATTATTTTAAACTTAAGGAACCTCTACAAGCCTTCGCCAAATTTGTAACTACGAATAGCAGGTTTAAATCCTAAATATACGTGAAATATGTACTCGCTTTAAAATAGGTAAATGTATCTATGTATACTGTCATAAATTTCATCTTATTTTTCTTGATTCCCGTATGAGAGGATGTATAGATATATAATTTATGGTAGATAATGAACTGATAACAAGTAGGTTCGTACTATTAAGGATAGAGCAAGCCTACTTTTGATGATAATATTCATGTATATGAAGATGAATATTAAATAACACTTCGTATGGCATCATCTCTAATAATCCTACATAGTTATACACACATTTAAAATTCTTATCATTTTAAATCATCAGAAGACAAACAAGCTCACGATCTAAGCCGTCATAACTAGTCAAACGAGTCTTTTTTTTATAAAATATTCAATATTTAACAGGTGGTTACGATACATCGTGAGAAGGGGTTTTTAATATATTTAACGTTTGCCTGTGACTTTACTCACATACTTAGTTTAGAGAACTACTGCTATTCCGAAATAGTCCAGAACACGATTTTATTGTGATTCGTCTTCCTAATTTTTTAGTCTAAATCCGTTCTTGATAAAATTAGACGAATTTTTATTGATGAAATAATGGCAATGCGAGTTCAGACGAACAGACAAACAGTACTGTATAATACGTACAATGATTATTTTTAATATACATAATTATATAGAAGACGAACATGTTGAATATGTATGTTAGGACCTCGAGTCACGAAGATTAAATAACTAGCCCGATTGAGTTGAGATTAGCATTGATGACTGTTCGTTAGTACAACATAAGGTATCTAATCTCAATACTACATCATATACAAACAAAGACGAGGTTGTTATAACTTATTCATATCTGAAACAAATATGGACACAATTTTAAAACCGTCTATCCGAGTATTTCCATAGTAAAAAGTATTCAAATATGCTTTAGTATAAAGCAGGCTGCAAAAAGGTTTTTAAAATCTGCGTTTTGTTTGGCAACACTGGTTTTTGCTACTTTTTGTTAAGGGAAATCGGCGCATGATACTTATTTACCTGGAACTATTTTTTTTTTCAGAGATAAAAACGTAACTACAATAAATAAAATTTGATTGCTACTTTTCTTTTTAAGTGAAACTTCTTTAGAGTCGTTGCGATTTGAAACAAAAATTTGTTAGAAATCAATTGTCCGCGCTGTAACTAGATGACGCTGTACCACTTTCTGTTATTCAAAAATCTTTCTAATCTAATCTAACGATTTTATTTCGTAGCTTGTATAAGAACTCAAGTTTGGTAAATGTGAAATAATAATTATCTAGTTTACTATCTGATGTATTTATAACTGAATTATCGAAACAATATTAAGTGTTATTTACAGATTTACCTACCGAATAAAAACCAGTAAGTTAAAACGTAAAATAACAATAAAATAACATACAAACATACAATTGCATAAGAATATGCTTATTATCTTTTTAATCCATCTTTAGACCTTGGTGTAGGTGAAGATAGCCCTTTATTACAGTACATCTACTTCCGGAAAGGCTTGTAACTTAAGTATTTGTTTTATGCGTAATTGCTGAATCATCACGTAGGTACAGCCACTTAACACAAAGTTACAATTATTCCCCAGTATAACCATGAGTATTTTTGCGTAAAAATGATAAAAATACGTATATGATTCACTAAAGATACCTAAATAAAATATAATTCAATTCACCGACACTAAGTCCGATCGGCTTTAAAACACTTAAAACAAAGTTACAGCCACTTAACACAAAGTTACAATTATTCCCCGGTATAACTATGAGTATTTTCGCGTAAATAATGATAAAAATACGTATATGATTCACTAAAGATACCTAAATAAAATATAATTAAACTAAGTCCGATCGGGTTTAAAATACTGTACTCGATCGTGACTAATTTTATGATTAATCCAAAAATATGTAGTTTTATAAATTAAAATCTCTATATTTTAAAATAATTATTATTTTCCCTTTTCGAAAGATTTTTAACTAAGAGTTAAAAAGGAAGGTCGAATGATACGGTTATGTTAACTAAATATTATGTATTCAAACTTTGAAAAGTATTCCGCCTATTTTCTTTTCTATATATTTTCAAAATATGATACGATAATATTAAATTGAGGGTCAATTTTATTTTTAACGAATGCAGCGAGAGCACTACTGCACTTACAGGTCAGTCAGAAAGTTTATCAGAGTTGTAAAACATAATGTAGAGACATAAAAATGTATCATTGTACGAGTATTAGTCATTGTACAATGCACTTAGTACACGCGTATACAGAATAAAATCACAGGGCGATTATCTATACATAAACGGCGACATGTGTCGCAAATGCGGGCATTTAATAACACCTTTAGACATGTACAACATACGTGTAAAACATTGTTATTGTTAAACCGATTGACAGTCGTTACAATTCATGTACAGCCATTTCATTTACTACACAAATAAATCCTATAATAATAAATATTTACTATACTATTCTATTATAATTGTACCTAGAAATTAACAAACACAACACAAACAAGTCCAGTCCCATTTTTCTCTTATGCTTGTCACTCGTTTTTTTTATTGGTAGCTATTACTAAGCTTTAGTAATAAATGTAATTATTTTTCAATGAAAATTCTCAAGATGGTTAATATAAAATAATAATAATATACTTTATTATAACCAAACAAAATAAAAGAGAAAATAAAACCATGAAAAATATACAATTCTAAAATGCAAAAGGCGGTCTTATCGCCAAACAGCGATTTCTTCCAGACAACCTTAATAGTATTCGTATAATGAATTCGTATGGTCGAATTTCGACTACTAGCCGAATATTCAGGTATATTTAATCTTTGATTCTAAAAGTAGAAAATCGTATTTTATTGTTTGTCCGCGGAACAGACAGATCTATTTGAGACCGAATTTAAAAGAATACTGACGGAAGAATCATTCTCTGTGTTCTGTGATTATAAGAAAATAGATGTGCTTACTATGCAATGTATATAGGCTTTATTTCGTAATATAACATTTATATACATGTGATGTTATATAGATATGATGTTCTGTTTAAGATTTATAATGGTTGCAATAAATTACATCCTACGCGTATTCAATAAGATTAATGCTATTGACGTACGAGTGCATACATGGAACATATGATACGTATCGTATATGTCGATAAAAGTTAGGTGTGTTTCAAATAAGCGGAGTTTGGAAAAAATGAGAATTGAAAAATACTATAAAAAAGCTTCATTAAAATATTTATAAGCTCATGTCAAAAGTTGAGTAAATACAAAACTTGACGTCATCTCTGCTGCAGCAAACTATAATAATTATTATCTCATAGGAAATCATTGAATCTGATTACAATATACTGCACGTTAATTGGAAATACGTAATTTTAAAAAAGGTTTTCAAATGAGTATAAATATATAAGTATAATAATGTTTTTCCAAATTTTTTAATTTCTTTTTTAATTTTTGTCTGCTATAAGAATTTTATTGTTGTAACTAAACCGGCACTTCCGAATTGTATTTGTATTAAATTCTTTCTTGAAACATTACATAATTTATATCTATTTATTGCTTAAATTCCTTTGCTATCTCGGTGATAATGATATTACTACTGTATAGATAGACATGTACTTATTCGGTGTTGTTGAACAAGTAAGTGACAAGCCATAATATTCTAAGAAGTATGGAACCGTCTAAGAGTTCCGATATGCATTTCTAACGACAGCTCTTACACGTGTATGTATTCACGAATCGCTTCCTCGTGTATATATTTTACATTATAAATAATCTAAAAAGTTAATAAATGCGAGCATTTTTTATAAATTGATTAGTGTGTTGTCATTATAATAAGTTAATTAACGGTTTGTTTTACAATTAATTAATTAAAACTAACATCACTGCGTTTAATACGTTCATATTAGAATGATCTGAGGTAATGTTGCATAATAGCGCCAATGACCTAACCAGTACCCACGCGGCATAGCTATAACATATGGTATTACAATTAGCGTAATGAATATCAATTGTTTTTCCAACAGTCCTCAGAATGGTAATGTTTTTTTAGTAATTATTTCTTTACACGTGTTGTTCAAGAACTAATGCGCAGGTACCTAAGACAAAGTTTTCGCTGCGCCACCAGAAACCCGTGGAATTAATTTACTCGTTGCAGAGAATAATTAGATCACTTTGCAGTAATTTAATTAATTTATACACATTGTATACATTAAATAAGTATTCAGTAACACATGTAGACATTTTACGTATTTAAAAATCCATAAATAACTATCACATATATAATATTATGTATACACGAGCTGAATTGCACAAAATGTTTGTCCTTGAGTAAAGAATAAATTGTATCGTATGAATAACTAACAAAGTAAACAATACCATGAGTTATAGTGGGTCAATTGGAGAGTAAATTGGGCAGTTGATGGATAGATCAACCCATATTTCTGTATAAAAAATTGCAACAGTGTAACAAATAATTACAATAAAAATATAAATTATACACATTCAGAATTTTGATTTCACTAATACAATGCAACATTGTGTAAATGAGAAAGATATATTTAACACGTTTTTAGATAATTTTCTTCCAGAAAGTTTGTCTATTATACTTTTTTATTGAAAAAGTGTTTTGTTTTATATTACGTAATGGACGTATCATATAATTTTAGAGATTTTGACGTATTTTTGATTACACTAAATCAGTATTTTTTCTTTAGTACATAACTAAATAAAAAAAAATTGACAACCAAAAGAAAAAAGTCTTATCTATTAATATATAGATAAATTACAGTAAATTATTATTGTAGGATGATATTATAATGGGCTTACATAATTTTATTGTGCATAATGTTGTTTGTACGTTGGAAGCGCAATTCCTGTACCCGTGTAGCTTTATCGTGTAATAACAACTTATTTATTACAATTTATTTGCCACACAAGAACGTGAGCCGTTTTAGGAATGCCGGTAATCGCTCCAAAGGAACAAAGAACATAACATTTAACCTAACATTTAACAGAAAAATAACGAATGGGTAAATACACATTTTACGCATCAGAATCTATACACAGAATGTATACACATTACCTACATATTTATCTTACAACAAATTACCAACTATTACTAACTAATTGTAGCATAGTTTAGCTGTACGTATTTAGATGTCTCTCATTGGGAATTGGAGATATAAATTACAGGGAACATATTCGAGGTTAAGTTAAATTAATCTTTCACTTTAAAAATTAAAAAAAATATCCTAAGATGCCTACATGATTGAGAGTTTTCTCAAAAGGTTTCGAAGGTTTTGTTTTCGTTAATTTCCATACAGATTCTGTCAAACTTAATTTTGGTATTTAGAGTAAATGTCCCGTTTATACGATCTTTATCTGTATGTAATTTGAATAAAGAGAGACTGTAATTTGAATGAGAATAGCTCTCAATTCGATCACATCACGGGGAGATGTCGCGTGTGGCGCGGCTGCACCTGCCGACACCAGATCGCCTATTCATCCGTACATGCAATAGTAATAAATAATTGCCTCAGTAATTACTTTCAATTACGGAGCGATTGTCAAAACATTAAAATAGAATGTATCGCGTGCAAACCAGCACTTTTCCGCAGGAAAATAAAGAAAATGTTTTTTTTTTATTGTGGACACAGCAGCCCTTTGTCCATCGTAATTACCTTCATCACGTGTACTAGTGCACATTGTGTTGTCTCTCAGATATAATGATCCCGATGTACTGATTGCTTGCCAATCATCACGATCTACACGTGCAAAAATATAAGTACCTTGTTTGTAGGTACTTGTTTTAGTATTATCTAATGTTACTAAAGTGGAAGATGTAACGAACGGCAACGTCCGTGATTTAACGGTTACAGCCATTACGACTATAATACAATAAAGTATTATTTTCTTGAACAGAACCAGTAAATTACATTTGCAACATTACCTACTACCTACCTAGACAAGTTTTTTTTATTAATATTGATCTTTCTAATGTCATAAAATATAAGTTAGGTAATATGGTCTGTAGAAGCGAATATTTAAAGTACTTTATAAAGAACCCGCCAGAAAATCCATTCGTTTTTATTTTCGTACACGTCACTTTTAAAATAATAAGTTACTGCTTTAAAGGAAACAGCAAATATTAGGTTTTATTTGTCATTTGTAATGTTTTTTCTATGCTCAACGAAGCCAAACTACTAGGTATGTAATGTACTAGTAATTCGTACTTATATACCTATAAAATACTTTAATTAGTCAGACGATAATGGATGAGTTTTATAATATCATTTTCTAAAAGTATTTTGTTAGCAAAACTCAATGTTTGCTCAAATTATTATACAACAAACTGTGGGATAGGTAATGTAAATATGAAGTGCCGATAACCGCGGAGTGATCATACATAGCGAGTTGCTACTGTACAGTGTACAGGTGAACAATAAGCAGAAGTGATCAGAGGACGGTGGCCGTGGCGCGCATGTTGAAGGTCGCCCAGCGCTTCCTGCGTGCGTGACGAGCATGCGCCGTGCGACACCACCATCCATTAATATGCCGCTAATAAATGACAATCTGCGTTACACCGATACACAGAAAATTGAAATGAGTCACCGCACTTTGTACCGACTAAGTAATCTTTTGAAAAACCATTCAAATCGGCAAAGCGTGCTGAAAGTATCCTTACGGTACTTTTGAGGTTACCCGGTTACATCTTGCCAGCTGGTTTGGGGTTATGTATTATTGTTCGATTGTATACACTCTGTGTCGTGTCTACATAATTGTCTATCTCGATCTTTTCCTGCATGTTCGCTAAGTTGTTTTGATAACATAACGAGAAGACTGAGGACAACTTGAGATCATCTAACTCGTCCGATCTTACACACTCCACCGTTTCATCTTGAAATTCTCGGAATGTACTCAACATGGGTTTCTCATTTCGTTATAAACTTGCGACGGTACCTAACAGTTCTCATCGTATTATCTTAGCATTCGTGGAAATTCTAACAAAAACATTCCTTTCTTAAAAGCTCGTCTCCGTGACTAGGGTTAAAGACTTGGTCTGCGGAATTGTTGACTTGAAATATGTTGTTTTTCGTTACGTTTATCTCACGGACTGACAAGGTGTGGAGTCACCGTGGCTTGATCTGAGAAGATACAGTGACGCACGCTCTCCAAATCGTATTGCAAGAATTGTCGGATAAGTAACAGTTAGGTATGCATATCGCGTTCCACCCACCGCGCCTTGACAACCGCGGTAGCCAGTGACAACATCGGAGAGCAATGAATCGCTAACGTTTTAAAGTATTATTTGAAGAATTTCAATTGTATAAATATATTTAAATTTTTTAAAAACCGTTCGGCGAGATATTTACACACATCGAGATTATATACTGACGAGTTCATTGTTCTAAACAATGAAGGAAATTTTACGAGAGATGTCCGCTCGACAGGACATGCATCGAATTTTTATATCGCATTAATCGGGCGGTAGGAATGATGAAAACAAAGGACAGCGCAGGTTCCTCGCACTTTCTGCTGGGTCCATTGTTCTTCACTAAGGTATTTGCAGGGAGAATGACCCTCTATAAAAGGGTACGTTATTCATAACAGTAGTATTGAAAATGACAGGAAACACCTTGACAAATTTGAAAATGGCAGAACACGTGACACTAAAGTACAATGACCTACAGTGTACGATTACAAACAAATGCATTCCCAATTAGAGTTTCATTCTCCACGGCAGGCTTATTTGAATTTTGATTCCGTGACCTGATCCAATGAAACACGCACGACATTTGTCTGCAATACAGCGTATCCTAGTAACGATTTCTGCATTTCAATACTCTAATACTTCTTTCCTCGCTTCATTTTCACTTCCTACTTAATTTTTGTTAAGGTTGCAAAGCTTTATTTATTTCAAAACAAATTTCAGTAAAACAAAACAATTGTTTTCAAGATGAATTAGTCATAATTGCAAAGTAATTATGGTCAGAGAAGTCTAATTGGCCAGTAACGGAATGACATAAGTTAATGGGAGTTTAATGAAACTGAATTATATTTTCTTAGATCCTCCTAGGGGGAAATAAACTTTGATTTTACCTGTACCATGACATTTCAGAATATTACGGGTTTCCCAAGCCAGAGGCCGTAATTTGAACCAATTAAAAAACAAGTCGATACATACCACAAGTTCACTAATAATAATATAATCGCTACTAACCGGTTGTACGTTGTCACGCTGATTGCTTTATAACTGATATGTTATAACTTTTTGCCTATTCTTTAATGACTGTATCAAAGGTTTCGCTTTTAGAAAATCACATCATAATAAAATATAAGTATTTATGACATAGGAAAAACCTCTTCCTAAAATTAAACCTGTTTCCCGATTATAAAATGTGATCACAATACTAGGTATACTAAAATGCTACTATAACAGCTTTGATGTTTGTTCTCTGGTATTTTTTGACTTCGCTTCTATGGTTTTTCCCTCAATTTCTCAGTAAACCAAATGAGCCTATCTAATTATGACTAATCGTCACTTTTTATATTAATAATTAGAGCATAAATCTTTAATTTGAAGTCGATTAAGCCGTGACACATAAAGGTATCTATGATAAAAATCCGGTCAAGTGCATCGACACAACTATCATACTAGTATATTCGAAACTATATCTGTGCGTGCCTTTTTAAGAGATTCTCAATGTTGTAGCATTATGCAATGCTAACCAGTTTGTAAGCTAAGCTTAAGTGTCAGCCCTTAGTATTCCAGACATTTTTAAGATTAGTTTTCACAATCATATTGAGGTTTTTTTATTAATAAAAGTAAGCCTTGTATAGGAACAATACTACCGATAGCTACAATCAAAAAAATAATAGTGAAGAAAAAGTAGTGAAAAAGCTGCTGAACTCTTTTATCCTTTCCTTTCCTCGAAATTCGAATATAATCAAATATTATAGAAAAATCTATTAGTATAGTAGATTTATCTCATCGACATATGTTATCGCCCGCAGCACCTTTTAAAATTGTGTATCTTCTTTTTTAATATTTTTCATGACTGTAGCATTTTTTTTTCCTCTTTCAGTTTTAGTCTTTGTAATTATACATTTAATTTACTGTTTTATCTTAATATAATCTGAATAGATTTACCATATAACATTTTGTCTACTATCTTTATCATTTCTCAATTTTCATAACGATAAGATTTGATTACAAAAGTGGGATTATGAGTGAAAAGTGCGAAAGTATAAAGGGGTTAGTAGGACAAGTTGCCTTGACACCGCTATGGGCATTATCAGATTACTCAAATATTTTTACCAAATCAATGATTACCTCTCGTAGACATGGTCTTTCAAATGTTAAGTTAATTTTGGATATTTGTATTAAAGCAACCGGGCTGAATAACCAATAATCACTTAAACATATTGAATTTGTAAATGGTATGCAAAATATACAATTTCAAGACTTGTTATTACAAGCTTTATTTTTGTTATATAATTTTACTATTATAAAAATAAAGTTTAAAGGTCAGCCAGATTATAAATAAAATAAATAATGTACATAATGATTCATAAAATACAGTACAATATAAACGTAAGATACTACACATCCAAAAAATATTTTATTGTTTTTCTCATAAAAATATCATAATTTAGTATTTCACGTTAAACTACAATCTTGCAGTCTCCTCTAGCGCTCTATCTTCTGATCTCTCGGAGAAAGAACTACCTACCATATATAAAACAATGAAAAACATTTCCCACAAAATTAATATTCACATACAAAACGTGAGTGTTTAGCGTTAAACAGTTCTTCCCCTTAAGACGTCGATGGTCGGTGCTCTATGGCCTAGAACTTGCTTGGTGAGTCACGCCTTCTCCGAAACAGCGCAGACTGCAGTTTCCTCTCGAACCCCAACAGACTGAGTCACGGGACACCGACCGAACTGATTTATGTAATAAGATTATAGAAACTCGTTTGCTTGGATACAAGATTAAGAATTTGGTCATTAATTTACGTCGTCAATATCTTGTGTAGGTCATTTTAGGCTATTTAAGGCTTTACACTAGTACTTTATATGTAGAGTTACCCATTAAAATTTGATTAACTACCGGATAACCTCTGCGTAGGTCGCACAAGACCTATAAGAATAATTACTTTTTTTTATTATAAATCCTCGTGGCTTTCGGGTTACTTAGGTATTTTTTTAAAACACATTTAAGCTAAAAACACACACATCATAGCATATATCTTTAAATTATTAGGCAATCTAGAAGTTAGTTTGCCTTTAATCACTTTTGGAGTTACTTTTTCTAACATTATGTAATATTAGGTATAAAATAACAGAAGTATTTTTATTTACCAACATCCTACTTCCTTATAAAGTTGATGCATTGCTAATTAAAATGCATAATAGAGCAAGGATAAATATTTAAAAACACTGATTCACAAACCATAACTTGTCGTGGTTTACAAATACAACAAATGACGCAGCCATTGAAAAAGTCTAATGACCAATAAAACGTACATATGTTCAGTTATGACTCATACGTTGGTATTACTAACACAATTTACGGAGGTATAGCGATTCATACAGAGTGAGGGAATTCGAAGATCTTTTTATCTTAGCGGCATAATAACCAGGTTATGAATGAACGTTATCACGTGTGGCCTTTACTATACTACCTATAAAAGGAACAGATATTTAATATAAAACACCTAAAGGCGCCGGTGAGTAAAATTGCGAGAAAAATGACTCAGCCGCGACCCACGCCGAGATCATTTCCGATTTCTATTAGCGATTATATTATTGATGTATCTCTGTTCACTTAACGGAATTTACAAAGAGTTACTCATCCGATTGAAATTAAGTTTTTGCGCTACCGTTATTTGTAATATTTGCTATTGTCAACTTGTAAAAATAAAAGGCTAGCTTTTGTTCCGTAAAATTAAACTTTTTCCATTAAAACAGCTAAGTATAGTTTAAATAATGAAAAGGTCGATGATTACAAATCAACAAGTTTTCACCTAAAATTGGTGTCGAAAAATAAACTTACTAGTATTTTGCGTTTAAATGTATACCTCGTTAAGTTATAAACACTTGTTTGATCATATATAAGCCCGTTTATAACATTGAATAAAATAAAAAACTAGAAAATAAATAAATTAGAAAATAAAATAAAACAAAATATTAGAAAAATGCAATTGAATTCAAGCTTCAAGTAAGAAAAAACCAAGGAAGAGACTTGACAATTAATAATAATAAAATGTTTCATTTTGTCTTGCCTATAAGATACTCATCTACACGCTTACATTTTTAACGTACCGAACCGTAACTTACGGTTTTGATTCGGTACGTTAAAAAATTAGTTAATTAATAGATTTTCGTATTTATATGTAAAGCAAGATAATAGAGCTAACTAGAAATACAAAGTAATACAAAGGGAAAAGACAAATCCGCTAAGTTTCTATTCGGATCTACTCAGTTGAAATCGTGTTCCAATCGAAGTGGTAATTTATAAAATATATTGTAACTGACATTTTGTAAGTGCCCGCGTAGGCCTGTACAAAATAAAGATATTTCATTTCATTTCATAGAAAGAATGAGTATGTTTAGGGTCATTGGAAAGCATGGCTAGTTAAAGTATGTATTTATATAATGATGTAAAACTAGATAACATTGGTTCCTGGTGTCGACCTTAAATAGTACATTTCCCTCTCTTCCGAGGTTCTGGTACAGGCGACCAAGAGTCAATAACTTATAGATGGGCAGGAGCGTCTTCCTGTGTATTATATACAACCACTTCAGACACGAACAGGTATACTGAGCGCATTGACAATTGGCATGGATGGATGGTTGTATTATTATATAGTTAATTACTTACCATAGCCTTGTCGGTGTACCCGAAGGTAGGTGCAGCGCTACTCCTGCTGAAGAAGAC
>MOOZ01000541.1:673711-684674 GCA_002930495.1 Cecropterus lyciades | reverse complement strand
TAGTTAGATTTTAATACTTTTGAGTGGTCGTCATCGGATCTAAAGGTTGAATCATCGATTGGTACCTATGTAATGCTGCTACCTCGTAATCATTCAAACAGGTAAGATAACAATCAGCGCTCTAAAGTCCACTGACGTCGATGACCCAGTTTAAAGAGGGCTTGTCTACACACACTGTTATCGACATAAAAGATAAATTGTTTCACATTCATTGTCACTTTTGTAAAAACTAACAAATAAGCGTAAGTGGTACTCAATAATTTTATATTGCAACCGGAAAATAAAAACGTGACGTTTATATTGATTTTAACCTCGAATTGTAAGTGATAGTGATTTCCCGTAAAAAGTAGATTAACTGAATAATGGTTTTATTTAGGTTGAACCCTTTGGTTTCGATTTCGAAAGTATCACCAGTTAATTTGTATTATAACAGTGTGTAGCACAGTTTTGTTCTACTTTGGAGGATGTCGTAAGGATGAGAATTTCGTCGAGGCATTCACAATTAGTCATCAGGGCATCTCACTCATGGCTTATCACACGTAGGACTCCAAACCTATCTTATTATTAGTATGTTGATTTCAAATGTCC
Source organism: Cecropterus lyciades (assembly GCA_002930495.1). Lineage (NCBI taxonomy): Eukaryota > Metazoa > Arthropoda > Insecta > Lepidoptera > Hesperiidae > Cecropterus > Cecropterus lyciades. The sequence continues at coordinate 684,086 of MOOZ01000541.1, read as the reverse complement.
ATAGGCGGCAGAAGTCACTTACCATCAGGTGGCTTGTATGCTCGTTTGATGCTTCTATGTATTAAAAAAATTGAAATCGCAAATAATTAAATACTCTATATTATTAATGCTACAAGAATGTGAATAATTTATATGTGAAATTGCATTTTAAGTAAATGCATAGTTTCATTTTATAGTCTAACATTTATAGTTTTGCCACCACTTTAACAATTTTTACATTTTTAATATACATATATCTACCATAATGTGTGCCAATTGTGTCTAACATACATTTAAGTATCTAATTGATAAACCAGTTTGATAATTTTACTATAAAACCAAAACAAAATTTATGTAAACGTTGTATGTGCCATAATTGTATCATTTACATATGATAAACAGACGAATGTCCTTTCTTTGTTTTTATCAAATAATACAAACAGCTGAGTGTTTTTCTTAGTTAAATCGAGTCATTACAGACTAGTCTTACGTGTTGAGAATCAATTATTTTATATAATGTTAGATAAACATAACAATCTAATACCTACAGGAGGCATTTAAACGCATTCTTTATTATATATTAACGCTCTATAATTTTTTTTTATTATACTTGCTATGAAATACCTCATATTATTTTCATTATTATATGTGATCATTTATTTGTTGTTTGTATGTGAATGCAGGGTACAGAAACAAGTAGGTTAAAGAGGAAAGAACTTAATGAAGAATGTAACTTTGATGCATAAGTGATATTTGATATACTGACACTCTTTGGTCATGCAATCAAAGTAAACTAAAACTAATAATAAATAACCCCTAAATTTGCAACTTTTGGCCAGTGTTTCCGTGGTTTAAACTCGGTCAAAACAACTTTAAATAAGATTTTAACCCTAAAATGAAGAACACAATTATTTATTTATCTAACAAAAGAAGACACTATTGTTGTGATCTCGAATTGGAAACCGAAATAGCTAATCAAACAGCTGAGGCGGTCAAAATGTCGCAGCAATGTTCCGCTTACCGAAGCGTGACCGCGGAGGTAACAGCGGTTTCACCGACATTGGGTTCAAATCTTATTACCTAACTCTCGACTCATTTATCGAAACTTTTTACTATACAACTCTTACCTTTTAAACAACTATTGCAATAAAAATTTGCCCCGAAAATGAACCTGTCCCAAATTATGGTTTGTGAAATTAAATAATCGGCGTCTAATCAATCTGACCGTAGATAATAGACGGAGCATTAGCCAAGAATAACATTGAGCTAATATAGCGTCAAATACGATAACTTATTTAAATATGATTGCATTTTCCCCGACAAAAACCTTGTCGGAAATTGAGTTACTCATTTCATTGATTCAATAAAGAATAAATAAAGAAAAATATTCTCTATTTTGGTTTGAAATTTCATAAATAAGCTAATCATAATAATAATTTAATTATAATAATGTTCTTCAACTATTGTAGGACAAGCTGATTGAATTCTGGCGTAAGTTTGTGAAGATTTATGTGTGTTTGTTACAGTTACATGCAAAAACTACTGGTCAGATTTCGTTGAAATTTAGCACACAGATAGTTTATGACTTGTATTAGGATATGGGCTCATTGAAGTGGTAAACGTGACTGAAACGGGCGGAGCCAAGGGAATGAGCTAGTATTAAAATATTTATTTTAAAATGCTGGTTATTGTTTAATATGTAATATTAGTTAGACGCAATTCAATGGCACAGCATGGTACAGCACGTTACTAATAAGTACATAATTTGCTTTATTTATATATTCACAGAATCAGTTGGATGTTGTGTTTGAAATGTTTTGTTAAGCTATTGAGTTGATGTTTCACGGAATCGTTCAAATGCAGATAAAACATAATACAAAATAGATACTTTATAATGGGTTATTGTGTAACATTAAATAATTTCCTTAAGTTTATAAGGGTGTCTATCGATCTAAAGTTTTTTGTGTCAAAATGTACTCATGCATGTCATGAGTAAAAAATTAATTAAGGAAAACCCGCTGCGTTTGGTGACGTAAGGATTAAAAGATCTTAGTTATTTTTAGGTACTGTAATTGTGATTGGCATGTTATTTAGTACCGTCACATCTTTGTTAAGGTTTTTGTATACGTTGATAGCTACTCGAATGAGGTTCTTTGGATGTTTCTTTTTATTAATTTACGGGCTTCTTTCGCGGTTAAAGTTCGATGATAATACAATAATTGGTTAACTCCGTCCTTCGTTTTTCAGTGTTGCCCAGTACATCTGTAATCAACTTTACATAACACACGGGTTCTACCTGAAGTCAATCACAGATACGTTACTACTCTCGAGAACTAAGATGGTCGCCTCATATGAAACGGAGCAAACAATCATACCCTTTAACTGAAACGCAATAACTCCTTCACGCTAGGTTACTTAGGTGTAGCCGTGGTACTTCTCCGGTCGAACCATACTCGTTCTACTACCTTGAAATATACACCCTGTTAAATATACATCATGTGTAGAATTGGTACCCACTGTTATAGTGAAACAAAATCATATTGATATCGCTAACCTAATTTCTATTTAATACCTAGTATAATAATTAACCTAGTGTCCTAACCAGGATCATGCCGGAGGACAGCCCGTCATGAACGAGGTCCCAAGCAATCCTAATTAATTAAGTTTGTCTGTTTGTTTGTAACATCTTTACGCCTTAACCACTCAACCAATCATCATGACATTTCACATAAATTGTCAGGGTTCCAGTAAACAACTTTTCTACTTACATAGATGCAGTTTAATATTTACCTTAATTGTAGCACCTTCATATCAATTGTTGAAGGAATTTTAAATTGAAATTTCTTGAGAATCGTTGTGATTTAAAACTCAATGAAACAAAAATGCATTACGAAAGCGTTTGTCGGCACTGCAACTAGATGGCGCTTTACACCTTACTGAATCACACTAATGATTATTATTACTTCATAACTCTTACTACTTCATTACATTATACAAAATAATAATTATTAAGTTTCACTCCAGACATGTGTGAATTTCGCACACACTTTTTTACGTTAAAATTTAATTAAAAGATTAGTAGATAAGTCCTATGGAACAAGGAATATTTTTACCTATTAGGCCAAACCTTTATATTATTTTAAGTACTATATACATTAGAATGACTTTTATAATCAAATCAAATTTGGTTGTGGTGTGTCCTCCATAAACAGCTTATTCAGCGTGTATTTGATCTGATGAAGTTTGGTTTTAAAAGCTATCGTATGATGACAATACTATGACAATAAATAGCAAGCTAGAATGTTAATGAGAGCCGGCTCGTAGCCGCTCTCTCGGGGTTACCGTGCAGATTCACATCGCGGCCCTGAGATGTTCTTCCTGCTTCCGGAGACCCGCGGGCAATACTAATTACCTATCAATACTCATAACATGACTGGAGGTAGCGTACTTGACAATGTCTGCGCGGTTTCATATCTTGATTGTTTGCTTCTTATACCCTTCTCTGTGTAAAACTTGTTCAGTCGAAAACAGTTAGTTAACTGCTATATGATGTAATAAAAATTACATCATATAGCAGTTAACTACTTGTATGCATACGAACATGCAGACCATTTAATTTTAATTTAAATTTAAAGTAAGTAGCTACTGACGCGTATAAATATCTATAATCAACCTCAGATAGGACCAAAGTCCAAAGTGGATCTTCTCGAAAGTGGATCCCTTTAAACTAGAAAAACTACCTTTAAATTAGAATGCAAAATAAAGTTTGGTTAAAACGAATGTTAAAAAGCTTATAGGTGTGGGTGTAAGTAATATTTCTAAGTTTGGATTTGAAGAATACGGGCAAACTTGCTTAGGTGTCAGTAATTTTTCTTTTTTTTTTCTATCTTACTTAAGATCGTGATAAAATACGTTCTTAGAAACTTGAAACTCACGGGATTTTCAGACCACCTACTGTACTTAGTTTTTAACAAATCCATGGGTGGCAGTGACTACGTAACATCGAGAGGACCGCATGCTATTTCCTCAAAAACATAAGACACACTTTTACTTAATCTTTGTAAATTAAAAAATACATCGCGATGATTGTACCTTTTTAATTTGAAAATTCAATTAATTCAAATAATTAGTAATATGTCGCATAAATTTCTGGCGATTAGCACTTATTTTCAACAAATTTTACTTATCTCAATTACATAAGGTATTATGAAACTGTCCTAATACGTGATTTTCATGATGACTCGATTTTGTATAAAATTTTCAATGTTTGTGTCATTATTATCTAAATTATCTGAATGTGAAGGTAAAGTTAAAAACATCATATGAAAGCTTATTATAAAGTTCAATATGAGAAAAAAAACGCGGGACAAATAAACTGAAAAAGAATAAAGTTATGTTTAAGCTATGTTTGTAAGTACGTACATGTGATTCACGAGCTTTAAAGCTATACGTGACTTGAATTCATTATTTCAAGAGCTTTTAATAATTCTGAGTAATTCTTTGAAAGTATTGTAGTTTATATAGTAATCAAAACGTATTACGGATTTACATAAAAATAAATTTAAATATTAAAATTATTTACGTGCTAGAATTATCGACGAAAATTCTAATGATTCCATTAAAATTCTGCATTTAGTGTTCCCCGGAAATGTATAGAAAAATACAGTTATTTTTTTTAAGTTTAACTAACGTTACACTGTGAAACTTCTGTGTAAGATTTTGAAATATAGAATTAGCAATTGGCCATATAGTCCACCTGATGGTAAGTGCCCACTGTCGACAATAGACATATATTATTACCTCAATTGAATCCTATGTAAGTTTGGCCGCAAATGTGTCGCTACTCCTCAGAACAAAATAAGTCGGTCGAAATAAGTGTGGTAGTGATAGCTTGAAAATCGAACCATAACGGTCTCGACTTCTCTCTGTATACTACTCTTTTATATCTATACTCAAACACTGATATAATTATAACATTGATATATGTATTTTTAATATAAAATCTATTTATTTACACATAACTTCCTATACAAATGTTCATTCAGGTAGTGATTGCTTATAAAGGTTCCTCTTAAATTAGCTATTTTATTCGTATTTTCCTCGTATTCATAGTAAGATGTTTCCTCATATGTTTTGCGGTTTACGTTTGACGTAAATGACATCAAAATGATTCACTAATTTGTCTTATTAGACTTGCGTGTTCGATGAATTCTTGTTTATTTACAAAACACTAGAAGTATCATCCAAAAGACTCGTCCTTAATATCTACCGTATTATTGTAAAACATCATATTTAAGTTTATTTAAATTATGACTAAGTACATAACTGTAAATATAACAGTAGCAGAATACTTACACTAGATAATACTAAAATAATTCTACAGTCACTGATTTAACTTGTAAATTGTTTATACCTAATGTAAACTCTACATTTGAGTGAAAGGACTAACATAAATCATCTATCTAACTCACAATCAATGTTTTATTCAAATTGCAGTCTATTTCCTACTACAAAACCTAAGGATTTCCATAGAATGAGTTCGCCTACTTGACAGATCAGCGTTATCAGCAAGATAGTGTTTAATGGCCTTATCCGGCGAATTTATCTGATAATGATACTAACACTGCTCCGTTTCTATAAGTGCTTCATAAAATAATGTGATAATTTATTTTGTAAGAATCAGTACACTTCTGATTTATTATGTCAAGTGATTGCAAACATATTTCTCTTTATTAAAAGCCTCTATTTTACTTTTATCTATAGACACTATTTGTCTGGTTTGTTTAATGTGATTAACTTTTGTGATCATTTTGTTTCGAAACATGTTTGTTTCTACAATCTTTTCTTTCGAAAGTATGTGAAGATAAGGGAAAATACATGTCAAATCTTATAATTTTAAATAAGAGTACTTTAAACGGTTATCGTAAAATTTGTTTGACTTGCAGGCCTCTGGGATAAAGAGGCTGAAAATTAACAAAAGATAATGGATAATCTACTTACATGCCTGTAAATTTAATCCCTGGGTTTATACGTAATCCTTACTAGATGAAACATCGGAGTCTTTTCGTTTCACTGGTGCGATCACGTTCGGAGTTACTGTGCGTTGATTTTTCTGTTTTCGTTGCATAGAGTGTGTTTAAAAATTGTGGAAGAACACCGCACTCTTATGTCACCGAGGGTCCCGCGAGGTTCACTTTTTTTCTTTGCAATTACGTGAAATTTCAAAGAAAATGTGTGTCGCGGATATACGCGCGCGATCGTGGTGCGCGTGGCACAACCTACCGCAGGCCGCGATTTGAAGCGAGTGTGCGGCGCGCCACACGCTTATTCTTATAAAAGGCTGAGCAACGCACGAGCCTCCGCGAAACCTCCGCCCGCCCCTTTGCCCAACTGAACTTAATTTTACAGCAAAGCTCGTTATTCGTCCGAGAAATCGGTGAAAACTTTCGCAACTAACTCAACGACGCTTTTAATCATGATTTACGACTTTTTGATGTAAAAAATTGGCAGGTATAATTATTTAATTACAGTTTTGACGCACATATAAACTGCATCGAAGTAATGAATATATTTCAAAGTACAATTTACGATCGAAGTGCTCGGACGCAATAATGTCATACATTTACATACTTTTTTGTAAAAGTATGTCGGTTTTACTAGTACATAAAGTAACGTAAAAGTAATAAAATAATAAGAATATTTATACGTGCTATCCAATAAAAGATATGGAAAACAGCGACTCCAGAAGTTATGCATATAGCACATTAGAAAAATGCAAAGCGCAGTAGTTACGGCCAAATTGTACCTTACAAAGGTAGGCCTTGGCCTCAGAGCTGGACTCAGCGGTGAGTTTTCAAGGAATTAAGATTATTCCTGATAGCTGCAAACAGTGAAACATAAAGACCCAATATTAGGCTTGGGTCTATATATATATAGAGAATACTCCAGCATGCTTCTCTCATACATATTTGTGGATACAGGATACGATACAGGTCATTGGCTAACCTGTGTCAGATGTTTTTAGCCCATGCGCCCTTCAAATACCAGAAGCGCACATGAAATTTTTGTCACGAGTGGTCTCCCATCCAATTTCCGACCGCGCCTACGTTACTTAATTGGTAGATCGGTTGAGAAATAGGTCAACACAAGCCGACAACCTCATACATACACACACATGCACAGAATATTGCTGATAATTAATTTAATTGTTTTTTTTTTCATAATCGGATATAACTTTAAGTGGTAGAGGAACTTAACAATATTCATAATAAAATATGTATTTATGCTACTAAACTTCGATAAAAACTGTTGATCCTTATCTTAACTAAGACTTATAATTTATTGCGTATGTTTCAATGTTGTTCACATGTAGACATTTATTTAATTTATTACAAGCTTTTGCATATCATTACAATAGACTTTGCCAAGAAACATGCTAAGTGACCTTATGTATTTTTATACTACTCATCGTCCTTTTATTGACATACAAGAATGACAATAAAAGACAGTAATAAACGACTAATCCGCATGCATAAAAAGACAAAATATTTTAAGAATGATGAACTCTATAATTCGATACTCATATGCAGTTTTTGAAATAAAAAAAAAACACTTCAAACAATAGGTGTTTTTTTTTAAATACCACATCTAAGAAGTACTTCGTTCATGACGAAGAAACTCACAATACTTAGTTTAATTCTAAAAAAACATTTTGCGGTTTCAAAATGTTTTTGTTGTGAAGAATATAAATATAAAATAATAGGTACGGAAAATATAACCATTCCTTGCAGTCAAGAGAAAATACCAAAGAACATCGTCTCTCGAAAATATTTGTTTTTGTCTCGAAATACAAAACATTCAAAAAGGGTAGCCAACATGTTATCTCTGTGATAACAATCGACGTGTGGCCGGGGAAAAGCCCCTAACAACCTTGAAAAAATGTTTTTATCCTAAACGACCTGCACAAGCATCAAGTGAATGCTTGTAGGTATTATAAATCATTTTTTTTTAAAGTTGTGTGTAACGGAATTTCTTAGGCCGCTTTTTCTCAACGAAACAAGATGCGAATAACACCAAAAAAATCGACTTTGAATAAAATATTTTGAAGCGTATCAAACATTTGGTAAATATTATGTCTATTATTGAAAATATGTTTATATTTATATTTTTGATAAGATTTTTATGGATAAAGAGCTTATCCATAAATATTATCAAAAATATAAAAAGAAAACAATATAGCTTATGTTTTTAAATAGATAATCCATTCCTGGTTTCCTGGTTAAATGTTTCAAGTTTAAGGAACAAAGTTATCGTTGTTTATCGGTTATAACCATAATATGTAGTATACACAAACTTTTAATTACGTCCACATTAGATATTCAAAAACAATTATTATAATGTTATTGCTCGTAACATAACTAGATTTCCTATCAAACATCAGGCATATTGTTCTACGAAGGCATAACATTTTCCCGATACCACCCATTAACATACACACATTTACAGAGAATCAAATATTATATCGATGACAGGGTATGGCGTGTGGTGAGCAACCTTCACGGGACCTTTCGAGGCTGACGAAGCCATTGTCTGCGGTGACTAACATGAGGGTGGCTTCTAGTACATGGCAGTGGTGGCTGGTGAAGTCACCATACGGCCGAGGTCAAGGGCGTTATTGTTCAGAAATTCTTTGTGTACACAAACGAATAAACGGTATAATTCAAACAGTACTGTATTAACTGGAAAATGTGATGTTTTGATTTGATATCACCGCAATGTGATAACATTGGGGGTAATGGTTTATTTAACTTTGAGAATCTTTAGGACACAAATTTGTAATCAAGACCAAAAAATTTTACAATATAAAATTCAATTGCTCTGTTTTCCACTAACAATCCTGTCTACTGTTGTACATAGGACTCTAAATCTAACGGTTTTCTGCCATCTTTTTTAGATCATCAGTCAACAAGAAAAATGCAAGTAGTTAAGTATTAATATTCTCTTCTTAACAGAATATAATACACGTACACGTTTGAACACATGATTTACATCAGTAAAACTATCAAGGATTATTTTATTTTTTCATTTTTAGCATCGCCGACTATTTTGAGCTTAATAACATATAGCAAGTGTAAGTAAGCGCGGCTATGTTCTAGTTTAAAGATTGTGGTAAGGGTCATATTTATCCAATGCATTCCAGTTTAGTCAACAGGCATAGCAACGCATCGGTAACTGACTTCAGCTAAGATTCTTATCTTATCTGCGGTTAATAATAGATATATATATATCATCGGGTAGATTGCATGCTCACTTGGTGCTTCCAACATATAATATTTAAAAAATGGTCACAAGATGGCTATCTATGTATATATGTATATGTGTATATATATATAATTATAAACATTTATGGCAAACATAAATAATTAAATAAGTAAGTACTACCGCAACGTTTATTTTTTCCTATATACCTACTATTAATCATATGGGTTGTATGTAAAAACCGCCCGTGCTATAAACGGTGTCATTAAAATAGGACATTGATATATCCAGTAATGTGCAATCTATCATATTTATATCTATAATATCCAATAACTTATCACATATACTTGGCTGCTCCTTTGGACTGTGATATAACAGCTCTTAAAAGTACCATAGCTTAATGTCATGCCAACTGTCTGCCTAATATGCTAAGCTATTGTCTATAGTTCAAACATTTGCGATAAAGTCATTTAAACATAACTTTTTTTTATAGCATCGAAATAGCAAACGAGCAGGCAGCCCACCTGATGGTAAGTGGTTACTGTCTCCCATGGACTTCTGTAATCAACCCTAGATAAGATCAAAGTCTCACCCAAGGTCAGCCACAGATGAATTGCTACCCCAGAGGACTAAGATGGAATGCCTCGGATAAGTTTGTCTTCCTTACCACACCCTTCAGACCAGAACACAACAGTGCATAACACTCCTGTTATGAGGCAGAAATAGGTGTGGCGGTGGTGCTTCCAGAGTCGAACCACAACGAGTTCTACCACCTTCAAAATAAAATAACTAAATAAAAATCGATTCATTGGTTTCGAATTTAAACTTGTTAACACCCCTGTATTTGCTCGGTGTTTAAATATAAATTTAGCATGACGTCTATAATCTAGAATTGATTTGCACAGAGATAATGTTGCGGAGAAAAACTCCGAAAAACATATATTTTATGCCCCTTACAACGTCGCCAATTCAGAGACACTATTCATACCTAACATATTTAAAATAAACTATCATCATAAAAACACTATTTGCTATGTAAAAATTAAAAACCATTGTCCGAAATTTACGATTATTTGAATACTAATGCATATCCCATACGTTAATCCAGGTAATAAACTATCTGAGTACCAAATCTCAG
>MOOZ01000541.1:632746-655073 GCA_002930495.1 Cecropterus lyciades | reverse complement strand
TCTCACTTACCAATGAAGCCAGAAGAAGGTGGATTTCTCCTCAGGCGATAAGGAGATGTGTCTTGAAGGACTGCCCATAGAGCCCATAGTACATGAGGATTTAGGAGATGAACATCAGCCTTGTGTCGATTCTGAAGTAGTCTGATAAAAATATAGTTTTAGAGAAAAATCGTTAAATAAAAAAAAATATCTATTAATATATTATTTGTAATATTCTGAAGATATTATTAAAGTAAGTAGTTAGGATGGTAGGGCATAAGGCGGTCCTTAGAATTATTACGTATTTGCATTTTTGTACACATATCATGCAAAAACTGTACCATACCCAAATAAAAAACCGTTAAAGGGTAAAACGATGATTATAATCGACTCGAATCGAATTAAATGATACACATTTAATTTCTACGCCTTTGTTCTTGTAATAACCTAGCAAAATAACCAAAAAATTTAAGTATGATACAACCTACATATATATTTAACAATAATATTTAATGTAAATAATAAATGAACTAAAATTACTTTTTGTATACCGGAAACAACGGAAAATCAGGATGCTTGTACCAGTCTTCCAAAGTAGCGGAGTAGTTACTAGGGTCCCATATAAGGATGGAAATGTCCCTATATAGTGGATCCTCTAAAAACCTGAACTCAGGCTTAGTGACAACCTGGAAAACAAATTAACATACCACTTTTAATTATTCATCAAATGAATAGGTTTTAAAACTTCCATCTTTTTTTAAGGCCGATTAAAAAAGGTAGGTATCTACGTCCGTTTAAAAAGATGAATCCCACTCCTGTCACTTAGAAAACAACAACATCTATCAATCGGAAAAACTGTCGTCCCTACCTAATGTAAACGGCCCGTAAGAGGCTAATGAAGATTAAAGCTGGTTTATAATAAATCCGTTAAATAAAATATATCATGAATTGCATCTGCCATGACACTAACAGTATAGTATAGTATAGTACTGAAAATACGATTTGACAAAGTATCGAGTACAATTTCAAGGGCAAGGCTCTGCTTAGACCCGACTTAAGTTACACACAACAGTTTACTATCAGAATCGGCTTACTCACATCGGCTTACTTACATGATCTGCTGGCGAAAGAAAGAAAGTTAGAAATTTGAATAATTTAAAATTAGACTTTTTATATAGAGTATGGAAGTAGCAAACGAGCCTGCAGCCCATCTAATGGCTTAGAAGGTAGAATGGTAAGATCAAAGTCTTCTAAGTCACCTAAGTTTAGCCACAGATGCATTGCTTCCCCTGAGGACTAAGATGGAATGACTCGGAAAAGTATGTCTCTCTTACCACACCCTTCAGACCGAAACACAACATCGCATAACACTGCTGCTATTAGGCAGAAAGAGGTGTGCCGGTGGTGCTTTCGGAATCGAACCACAAAGAGTTCTACCACCTTAAACCCCTATTATACACCAATGAATTACACCACTATTATAACTATTTTACACCTTTGAATTACAATGAGGTAATCAACAATAGTTAATGTGACTTACGTACAAAACACTTTAAATGGTGCCAAATCCTCCAATGGACTCTCGTGACATTATCGTAAATTCCACTAAAGGTGGTAATAGATTTATTTTCGAACTGAGAGTAAGTTGAAAGTAACGCTCCAGATTCAAATGTATTTTTCTCAGATGTATGTTATTTTCACTTACATAAAATCTTACATATTCCATAATTCTAAAGGTGGGGTTTATAAATAGTTGGTAAAAAAATAGTACCTGTGAATTCAAGACCCGAAAAGTAGTTTTAGAACCAATATCATCTGTGTAGTTTTCTGTAGGCGCATTGTTGAACCGAAGGACCATGTCGTGAGAATCTGCAAACAGAACGACACTTGGCTACAAACCAGCTTTGTAAACTAATCAAAGAAATCATTAGTATGCTCATGATGATCAGCAATCGCTTCGTAACTTATACAAACAAACAGATGATAAAATAACCAATAGATCTTCAAGATCCTGTTCATAGATCGACAGAATTGATTAAAACCTGATTAACGGCTGGTTTCATTAAAGCATCAACGTATACGTAAGTTACTTTAATAAGTGTACTAGGATTAATTTTTGATTTCAGACTATTATTATCGCGAAATTTCTTAATTTTTTAATATGTAGCGGGAACACACGATGTGCGGTTTTTTATTTCTTTTTGCCAATATTAAGCTTAGTAAGGGAGGGTCACTTATACTAGGCGAGACACATAGCTATAACATAGCCACGTAAGGAATAGCAATACACCATCCGAACTCACCTAAACTTTTATCTGGGATTGATTTTAGATGTTCGAGGCGGTAATTGACACTTACCTACCACTAGGATGACTGCACGCTCGTTTGTTACTCTTACATTATTTATTAAAAAATAACTATCTACTTATTGCTATATTTTTGCATTTTTAATAAAAAGTACCATATCTATTTATCATAGAAGATAGCAATCGTATTGGTGATTTACATAAATATCTGCAATATTTGCCGAACAGTCGAACACTGTATTCATTTTTGTTTTGATCATATTGTCCAAAAGTAACTAATAAGATTTCAATACAAAGCTTACCTTGATTCTAAACAACATTTTCATAATCATTGTAATACTCTCAAGGCTTACTTTGGAATGATACTTTCAGGTAACTGTACTTTTGCAACCTTTGATTTGATAAACTAATCCAAATAAGTAGCATTGTCACTATTTTGGAATATCTTGAAGAGTTCTGCCTAATTTTATTTTCCGCTCCATTTCGCACATTTTGTAATACCTATTCTGTAATACAGAACGTACTAAGGAGGTCAACATAATATTTATATAAACACTAGCTGAACCCGGCAAAGGTTGTTTTGTCATATAAATTATTAAATTACTAAAATGGCTATTAAAAAATAGTGGTTGGTGATAAAAGGGTAAAAAATTAGGTTTGCATGTATTTTAATGCCACATTATAGAAAAATAAAAACAAAAAATTTTGTCCAAAAATTAAAAAAACATGTTAAGGGTGAACAACCCGTATCACTTAGGGGTATGAAAAATAGATAGTAGCCGATTCTCAGACCTACTGAATATGCATATAAAATTTGGTAAATATCGGTAAAGCCGTTTCGGAGGAGTAAGTTAACTACCATTGTGACACCAGAATTTTATACATAAAATTACCTACCATTCATCATTTCTAAATTAACCTCACATGTTATAAAACATGAATTCGTAATTCGCGTTCATTTGTAATAAATAAAAAAAATGTAACTCGCACATTTATTTTTTTAGATTACAGTATAAGGGTACGTGCTTTCTTATTTATACGATACAAACATCCATCTCTTTTAACTCCACTGCTGCTCATAAACACGATCATTCACGACCCACGTGGTGGAGCGGTCGCCATACCGGTCTGACACGCAATGGGTCCCGGCTTCGATCCCCGGCCAGACAGACCTCTGAATGATGAGTTTAAATTCTGTTCTGGGTTTGGGTGTTTGTGTATTCATTTTTGTGTATCCACGGCACCCACGACACAGGAGAAAATCCTAGTGGTGGGGCTATGAGTGTAGAAAACGTTTATGTATTTTTTTAAACCTCTTCTAATAAAGGGTTTTCCTAATAGTCACCCCGCGTGGAATTCGTGTTGATGACCGCAGTTTAAGTTGATGTTACACAGGAAGACGTTGAAGCATAAGTTAGATCCTGGATACTATCCCTTAGTTGCCTCTTAACAAAAACGGGAAGAGGAGTTTTTCAAGTAACGTACTATGTGACTGTTGTTCCAAATATAAATCAAAATCGAAATCCCAAAAGCAAAATCTCTCCATCTTCAGTACGTTTTAGATAAGCGAACTTTTCTCTATCATTGACACATCTTACATTTGAAAGTTTATTAGCGTAGTAAGTAAGACAATGATAGTAAACAACTCGATTAGATAAAAATACTTGATAATTACTTATACTCGTTATTCATCTATTATCGAGTAAAACGTTTACTACTTTTTTCCTCGTGCTACATTTACATCTCCAAAGGAAGTCATTATAGCTCCTTATGTAGACAGGTAGGTAAGTGATTTCTCTCGGAAAAATAGCATAAATGCAAGACAATGCTTGTTGACTAGACGCTAATTTAACAATGGATAAATTAATAACAATAATTACTATATTTTAATAATTCTTATTAACCACTTAAGTAAATTAAGCGCTCATTGTTTACTTACTTAACTTTTATTGTTATGTATTTTTACTCTGTTACTCGCTTATAATAAAACAAAATTCAATAAAAATGTGCTGAAAATTCAATAATACTGAATTGTGAAATACCTATGCTTCAGAATATGTAAGACACTTTTAGAAAGAAAATCGGTCGACTAAGCAATAGCCTAATATACTAAATTTGTTATGTTTTATTTAAATTATATTGTAATAAAATGCGTTAATTAATGAGGGATGAAGCGAGACATGGACTTGAGACTACATTTGGAGGATGCACTGATCTGTTTGAGTCAGCTGTTTGAATCTAGAGCTTCCTATATTTGCGCGTTACTTTTTATTCTATTAATGTATTGGTATAGTCCGAACAACCATTCTTTATTAACGATTAACTATTAAGTAAACTGTAGGCTGTCCCTGTAGTTTCGGGACCAGAATAGGGCTACGGTATCCCCTGCCTGTCGTAAGAGGCGACTAAAAGGGGGCTTCTGGGTTTGCAGGCGGCAAGAGGGAGCTCGAGCCGTTCAGCCAAGCGACCTCGGGAAGGACGGCGGCATGTGTGGTCGCATAACGTCGTAACATGTGAAGGCACGGTGACTACAAATGCTCACCGGGGAGAGCCCGTAAGGGGTATCGCGCTCGGAGGACTGCGTTGCGTTCCGTTGGATATCCCGGAGTCCCCCACGCAGCGCTGAGGACGGCCACCGGGGGGTTTAAGTGCGGTAAAAATCCCACATAACCCGCCGTTGCTCTCACGGCGTCGGGTACCTTTTGAAGGTTTACCCCTCGTTATAAAAAAGGTAAACTATAGGCTATCCAAAAAGAGAACTACGAGAGAAGTCAATGGCATCCATACGTCACGTGCGGTCACCACAAAAAAAAGAAAATTCAACAAAATAATAAAACATAAAACTGTTCAATAATGTATGTCAGGCAGCCTGCTCCATTGTTTAAGGAAATACAGCATGTTGCGACATCTCATCTCTTATACTATGATAACATTGTTTAGTTTTTTTAACAATTATATACATACTTGACATTTTAATCTGCTAATGAGCCTAGGACATTTAATTGTGCATAGCGTGAGTACGTATTATTAATCAAAAACAAATATATTAATAAAAACGCCATAAAGTAATTTAATACATTTTTCTAACGTCATCTACTTAACATTATTTTGGAATATAGATATTGTGGAATAAAATTATGTTATAGATCCTCTAGCTACTACTAAAAACTAAAATGTGCCGCGTCAAGTTACTCAAAAATCATAATATCATTTAAATTTTTTTTAGTGTATTTACTGCTACCAATGTCAATTCTTGAGCAAAGCAAAGGAGAATGCAGTTCACCAAATGGTAAGTGTCTATGCCATTCATGATCATCTGTAATCAATCCTAGATAATACCTTTGACCTAACGGCAGCCGATAACGCCGGTGGGCAGTGCACATACTGAGAGAATTGCCCGGGCAAGGAGAGGTTCCTGGAGACCCGCAAACCCTACGCTAAGAAGCGATGTCATCATGAAAAATCATAGTCAAAGTTAGATAATACATCTATATTATCTGACTTTAACTGTAAGTCTCTGACTTACTTGAGGTTAACCACAGACGTATTGCTATGGTTGAGAACTAAGTTTTAACACCTGGGAAAAAGTAAATTTGCCTTACCACACCCTTCAAACCGGAATACAGCAGTGCTAAACATTGCTTTTATTTGACAGAAATAGATGGGCTCTTGTGGTTTCACCAAATTCGAAATTCAGAATTAATAGTAGCCATCTTTATTATACCATCGCCTAGTAATAACATAAAGATAAACACTTTGTTCCAATTTGTTTCCAAAAATAAAAATCAAACTGTAAATTAAGTAATTGATTATACACTTTTCCACTAATATACTCGTACGTACGTACAAACGATTGACTACGTAAACATGCGATCGAATACTTACTATTTGCTGTTGCAAATAACAATATATCCCCGGGTCAATATTACAAATAATTTATTGGGTATCTGATCAGCCAGTACATGCACTTGAAGTCGGTTTGCAGTACAAAGGTGCAAGCTATGAATTATGCAGAGACTTCGCGCGTGGGTTGATGACACTGCGCACAACGTAAACAAAGCGGTTGGACGCTTCGCTAATTAGCAACTACTAATGACATTATTAAATAACGTCTCCTGCAAGTAGACAACCCCTCGTTTCGTGTTAAACAGTCCCGTATACAATACTAAAATCAAAAAACACAGTGTATGGACGACACAGTACGCGAACTTTAAATTTGTGTAGTATGTAATTTCGAAACTCCAACCAGGTGTGGATCAAAAATACTGGTCTTATTTAAAATATTAGCTTACCTAAATGAACTATTAAAATACATCCTGCTGACTTATAAGTCCGCAAGCCTCATATATATTGGAGGCAAACATTTTAGTCTTACTATATGGAGTTGGTTATGTTTGCAGAGGTCCATGGCGGGCAGTGATCGATCCCATCCCATGCCGATTTGCTACTTTCCTTAAGAAAGTTTTCAGTAAAAGTTGCTTAAATATAAAAATTAGGGCGCTGGCGTATTTAACTTAACTCTTTTTACTGATCCGTAAGTAACGTGGAAACGATGGATAAGTTACGAAAACAACATTGTAAAAGTTTCAGTTAATTTTCATTGGAGACCGCTCCCTAAACAGCTCACGCTATTTTGATACAGGCTTCGATTTACATTTTTTTATAATAAAGTAATTGCACTAAAACACCAAGATAACGATTGCTATGGTAAAACTTCTAAGGTAAAAACCTACTAGTACTACTAGTACTAAGTAGGTACTTGCGTCTTACACGTGAATAGAATTAATGTTTTTCTTTTTAATATAAAGGGAGGACTAGCTTATTTCTTAGTCTTATGCAAGACAAGACCTAAAACAAAAGCCCCGTTTTAAAACAAAAACAAAATTTATATTGAATATTTATCTTTTTCTATTATCTTTAAAGTCGGGTTCCTTATGACACGTTTTTACCAAGTCACATGGTAAAATCGCGTCATAAGCACAGTCTATTAAAAAGAACAAGCTTATTCGGACACATAGTTAATACTTATCAAAAATTCTTAAATATTATTGACTTGAACTTCTGATATTTCATTTCATTTGATGTAGTTACTGGGCTACGTAGAGAAACTAACAACGATGTGCTTTAAATTGTTACAATGCAAACGAATAAGAAGGTAAATTAGGTATTAAAATTATTCTTGGTAAACAATGAAAGGCACTCTTGAGCTTAAACTGACATTACCTTGTTTTTTGTGACAATAACATGTGTTTATTCTACGAAATAAATGCAGTCATGGATATCAAGACGATATGACAAAACAATGACAAAGCTTTTTTGTCGATTCAAAGTATTACAAAGCTCATAACTGTCACCTATCACTTATTTCGATCTTTATTCTATTCACGTATTTCCGCTTAAAATGCGTTGTAGCAAAGAAGCCATATTCTACTATTATTGAGGACTAATTGAAAGAAAACATAATAAAATAACATAACAAAATCTATAAAAGAAAATATCAAAAAAAAAAGATGTAAATAAATACAAGAAAAAAGTTAGATTTAATGGTAAACAAACAAATCCTATCAACCCATTTTAAGTTAGACGGAGTGACATTTAAGATGATAGGTTGATAAAGAATCTACAAATTACTTACGAGCGTATAAAATACTTATAATAATACATTGCCTATAAATACATAAAACAAAGACAGACTAAACATTATTATCGACTCAATAGCCTTTTGAGATCCAATGCTGAACATAGGCCCCTAATTAGCACCACTCCAATCGATCCTGTGCTTTCTGAATTCAGCGGCTTCCCGCTATTTTGTGCTCTTTTCGCCTAAACATGGTTGCCCCTCAAAAACCTTTCTTTTCCATCGGTTCTTAGTCTTTCGAGCGATGTGACCGGCCCGTGGCACATCTCAGTTCAGATTGCTAATTGTGAGAGTTAGGTGTATACATATGTAAGCTTAGTTCGTCTACGAGTTTTATCGGTCAATTAATAGGCAATGCATACATTTAAGAACTTTACGGAAAATTCACAAGCTAAAATATTTCAATACGTCAGAATATTTTAGTAATTTTATAAGTAGTAATATATTTTATATGACGGATACTTTGGATGTGTTTAATTTTATAATTCCCGACCAATTAAACTATGACAAGTTGAACTAAACATCATGTAGTTCTTTACACGCATAAGTGCGCAAAATCTTTAGTAGCAATACACTTTAGGTGATGGTGGACGATAATATATTTCCATGTATTTGAATAATGCAAATGTGGGAATGGTTTTTCTAACACACAATAACCTGAGGAAATCCTCACGCATATTCGAAGTACAATTATTGCGTTGTTGTCTGCCATGCGTCTGGGCTATAAACTTATTTACTTTTACTAAAAGACAAAGACGTGACTAACAGTGTAGATTAATAATGAAATGAATCATCAAACTTTATTTTTTGTTAGTATTCATTGCTCAACCACCTGGGCGTATCGTAAAATAACTACAATTTATGTTTGTAGGAAATAAAATGACAGACTAGAAATACTTATTTACTCATGCTTTGTCCTGGACATTTGTTAGCCACTGATTTGTTCTTTCCCCGGTGGTGGAGGAAAATACGATTTACAGGAATAAGTGGAATATGTTCTTTGATTAAAACCCATACCTTATTTGGTCTTTAAAACAAATAGTTTACTAGTTTATTAATTTTCGTTTTGTGAAAAGCATATGGTTATGTATTATTGAGTTTTAAAATTAACTTTCTTGTTTCATTACTGATAGATTTTTTAGTCACACACACAGTCTACCGTGTTGGTCAAGGGCGAATTGAAAGACTTTAAACACATCCTAGACCTTTATGGTAAGTCATGGGCTTCGCCGTGTGGGAAGGAGCGGCAGGTGCCCCCTTTGTAGATGCCAAACGGTATAAATGAGTAAGACGTTTTTTTTTATATATTTCTGCACCAGCTATTCCTTTCCTTAAACCTATAGCGATCAATTTCTAACACGTCCATCAATTTGAAAAAAAAAAAAGGAATTTCGAGAAATGCGTATCTAGTTAGTCTGGAATTCGAACCGACCGATTAAGAGGCTGTATGTATACCACTACACTAACACTTGAATTTGTCAGATCACCGGTACCCAATCCTTACAATTATTAAATAACTCACCAGGAGTTTAACATTTTTTTTTATATTTGTAGATGATAGGTGAAACGCTAATATATACAGGGTAATCAAAACCAAAAACCACTCAAACAAGGTAGAAAATAAAAAAAAATACTTCAAAAAACTAACTACTATTAAGTACTTCATTTTCATCTTCATTCTTTTTCATTTCAATCATTTTCATAAGCAAGTTCGATATATGAAAATGATTTCATTAAATTGTATCGTGCTTTGCAGATAAATAAGTCATGGAGGCGTGAGATTTTCTCACAAATCGTTATATAATACTTATTCAAGTTATGTTTGTGTTATTAGAATCAAACGCGTAAGTTTTATTCAATCGGGTGGAGACGCCGGCGCCACAGTCTTTCTACAATCGCCATATCGGCATATCAGCGTGTCGCACTTACTGTAAGCTTTAGATACCGATGATCGTGAATAAATGAATACGTTTCATCGATGCATACTAAAACATGGATTGACAATCAATACCCGGTAATCACAAATGTAGGTACGTTTGAATAATCTTTTGTGATACATAATAAAGTAAGGCTTGAAAATTGATAAATTCTTCATTGGCAGCGAATCATTTTTGACTAAGCTCAGTTAGAAAGGTAGAACTCAAATCTTCTCGTTTTTTGGCATTCCTACTGCTATGCAGAAGTGTATAAAAAATGTCATAAGTTGTGTGAGTTTTAGGTGCGTAAGTTACTATTAACTGTCGTTTAATTGTTTAATACTACAGTGATGTAAAAAAAATGTGTACTTGTGTTACAATACTATAATTGCATATTGATATTGCCATTATGGAGTCGTCGTTTGCACCTGTAATTGAGGTGACACTGAGCATGTTTATATTGCTCAGTGTCACCTCAATTACAGTTATATAGGTATACGTCAATCATTAAATGTAATAGTTCATTTTGTTGGTGCAACTTTGAAATAAATAAATAAATTGCATCTTTAAATTTAATATTATATTAGCACATTTTATTACCTTCCCTTTTAACGCAAGACAGTAGAGTTCAATACGTAATGGGCTAAATAATCTTTAGTTACATTCGCCCGAGTTGGTCTTAATTTTTATTATTTCATTTTTGATTTTTATTAGTACACTTAGATTATTACTTTTGCTACGATAGAGGCTTCAATGATTGAATGCAAATTTTAAACCAGTAATGGCTCAAGGAAAATGATTAAACGCACGCCTTTCTTAATTTTTCCGCATAAAACGCCAAGGAAAAACTTATTAAGACAACAACAGTACATTTAAGTTATCGGAATCGCTTATGTAGGACAATACCGAGTATTGTCTAATGGTTCCAGATTGTCTACAATTTATCACGATAATTTCCCGCATAATGATCGGCAAGTCATAAAGTTGTCTACCAGTTTGATTTGCGGCTGAGTAATCAGTAAAGCGCTGTGAACAATAATTCATGTAATTCGCATACGATTTGGGCCGCCCGCGTTCGGCGAAGAGGGCCGGCTGCGCATGTCAATGTGTCCACAAAGCAGAGATCCGATGCGATAACTGCAATACTCAATACAATACTCGGTCGATCACCCGTCATCGCATCGCTTCGCCGCCACTGTTATGGTGCGGATCAGGGATGTTATGCATATGAAATTTCGGATCTGGATACGGATATAAAAATAATATTATTCCGGTTTCGGATACGGTCTCGGATATCTAATTATTTCCGTAGTAAGTAGTAGTGAAGTAATAAAATGCACATAGTAATAAAAATCGATTTTAAGTGTTATGTACTAAAACTAAAAAAACATGTGCGAAACATCGTCCCTGTAGTTCCGGGATTAGAATACGGTACTAAAGAATACGGCTACGGTATCCCCTACCCGTCGTAAGAGGCGAGTAAAAGGGGCTTCCGGGGTTGCGGGCGGAAAGAGTGGGAGCTCGAACCGTCCAGCCAGGCTGCCCGGGGAGGACGGCAGTATGTGTGGTCGCATACCGCTGTAAAGACCAGACGGTGCGGTAGGCCCAGCCGCTTACCTGGGTAGAGCCCTATAGGGCAATGCGCTCAGAGCACTCCGGTTGCGTTCCTTTGGAGATCCCGGAGTCCTCTTAATGTGGTAAAAAACCCACATAACCTGGCGTCGCTCCCACGACGTCAGGTACCTTTTGAAGGTTTCCCCCTCCAAAACAAAAAAAATGCTCGAAACATATCGTCCACCCGCGTGGTGGAGCGGTCATCATACCGGTCTGATATGCAGTGGGTCCCGGGTTCCATCCCCGGCCAGACATCTGAATGATGAGTTTAGATTTATGTTCTGGGTCTGGGTGTTTATGTATTCGTCTTTGTGTGTCCATAGCTCCCACGACACAGGAGAAAATCCTAAAGTGGGGCTATAAGTGCAGAAAGCGTTTACGTTTACATCCGATTAACGGAAACCTTTATTTCGGATACGGTTACGGATAAATTTTTATTTAGGATGCCCGATAGTATCGGTTACGGTTACATAGCTCCATAACATCCCTGGTGTAGATAATCGTGCGTGCGGCACTCGTGTCACCAACATACCTCAACGCATTTCCTTCGCATACACTACCTACACGTCTTGGCAAATTTATGTCCACGGCACATGAATACACGAAAAATGACTGCTAAAAGTAAGTGGAATTCAGTAAAATTAGTCATTGTCAAAGTTATATGTTACATGTTACATGTCAAAGTTATATCATTTATTTATAATATGGAAATATCACTTACCATCAGGTGGACTGCATCCACCTGATGGTAAGTGGCCACTGCCGCTCATAGACATCCGTAATCAAACTCAGATAAGATCAGGTCTTCCCTGAGGTTAACCACAGATGCGTTGCTACCCCTGAGAACTAAGTTGGAACGCCTCGCATAAGTAAACTTATATCCCTCACCCACATCCTTCAGACCAGAACACAGCAATTCATAATACTGCGATTATAAGCAGAAATAGGTGTGGCGGTGGTGCTTCTGAAGTCGAAGCAAGAGTTCTACCGCCTTAAAATTACCACAATTGTGTCTGTTTGGTATATTTTCGACATAAAGATACAGAATTTATGGATTTTACATTACCTACGTATTTTCGTCACTTTATGTCAACGGGATTGAAATACACGTAAACAAAAACAACACTAAATTTAACTTGAATTCATTTAATTTGATTTAATTTGATTTTTTTACTCGTTTTTAACAGGTAAAAAAGTAATTGCTCAAAAGTTATGTGGATTGTGACTGATTAGGTACCTATTGACGTTTACTTAAGTGTTCTTGTTTTTAGTTTCATACTTTGCACCTCACCCGTAACAATAACGCAAATAAACCGGTATTACCTAACCCAAGCATACTATGATAGGATTCTAAAAGGGGATAAATTAATGAATTAAACGAAATAAGTTCACACTTAAACATTTGTTTACTCTTCAATTGTTCAATGATTATTTTTATTAAATGAACGAAATTTTTAAAAGTTACCTACAATTAGGATTCCATAGAAGAATCCAAAAGTGGTTCAGTAATTTAGAAATTCCGTTCTGTAGATTTCCTTTCGTCGTAAGTCGTCCTTCCGTAAATATCGACGACCAAGTCAGGGCAATGTTTTACCAATTAATCAACAATTACTTACGAATTAGCAGAGAAAGTCAGTTCATTCTCAGCTACTATATATGTTTCTCAGCTCGATGTTTAAGTGCCTAATTTTCCTATAAATAAGCAGGAAAACGAAACTTAGCCAGGAAGTAGGTATTACCTCAACCACCTTACTCAACTAACCTTGAACATTCAGAATACCATCTTTTTCAGTCTCTGCAGTACTCAATTACTAATTAACCAGAAACATGTAGGAGTTACAATACAGTAACAGTGTAGATATATTCAAAAACCGCATATTGTGAGTACCCGTAACATATTGTACCAATTACATACTAATATATACATTAAAATCATATAAGTATTGCAATCTGTACAGGGCGGAATTTGACAACTTGTTTTAATAAGATTAGGTACCTATGTATAGATATGTACCCATATCTAATTCGAGATTGAACACGATTATATTTTTTAATAAGATTAATGTCTTGGCGACAACTTACCTATTAAACAAAGTTTTACACCATATTAAATTTATATACGTAAGATGTGAAGAAAGAAGAATGGATATGAGTAGGTTTAGAATCTGAATAATTTAATTTATGGTCTTCAGCCCTCTCATTCACAATAAGTAGATATTTTTTTATACTTTACTAAGCACTTTTGTCCTATTCAACACGCAGAGCTGCGGTCGGATGCTATTACAATCCATACGTTTCTTTTTTATTTCCGGATCATTACCATTTTATGATTGTATCGCAATTATGTTCCATAGACTTCCCCATCAATACTTCTAGTAAATTACCGTACCTACCTGTTAATGATATTATATTTTATTAGATGCACCAATTAAATTAAATGAATGGTATAAGCAAATGGAAAATACCTAGGAAAATGTTTGTATTAACATCGTATTGTTATGTTAAAGACATTGATTGCAGACTGAGACCTGGGATTTTGGATTTTGAAACCTTGGATACGCACTGTGGATGCATCTTTTTGTAGCGTAGGAGGGAAGTAAAGCATGAAATTAGATTACATATAATTATCGAGGTAATATGCATTCGGGTAATTACGCACTATCCGTAACTACCGGAATGTACATTACCCCGATAAACATACTTATTTCACGCTTTAAAAGCGGATAATCCGAATGTTGCAAAGTTGGCTTTGGTCTATACATATATAGATACATATATTTTTTGCTATTTCAAGAATTTTCAAAAGCGTGCTAACACAGAAAACCCCTGGTAAGTTTTAGAAGAACTGCAAACATTTTTAAATTAAAGAAATAAACAGCATTTTTGTGATGAGATAAAGATAAAAAGAGTAATTAATATTACCAATAAATTCTCCCAAACGCGACCCCAACAACGCGCCAGCACTCGTGACCACGGCGCAAGTATCAAAGGCTTGCTTTTGCTTCAATGGGAATTTGGGGATCTTGAAACCCAATCGCGCAAAGGGCTCATCTTCCGCCGTCACTGTCCTTACTGCAACCGCTCCAAGTGCACACAAAATATCCTTCCTGTTAAGCTGTTTCGAATTACCTCTTTCGTACTTCACATCGTAAGGATTTTGCGAATCCAGCCCAGATGTAAATACTTTACTGTCACTCATCAGTACTCTATGGAACTCTTTTAGCAATAACTCCTTATACTCCGTAGACCTTGCTGCACAGTCTGAGGTAGTAAAGTCAGTACAAGCGTACTTGTCACTATCGAACTCTAGTATAGGTTTGTGTATGTTTGGAAAACGCGGACTACCGTGGATCTTCCTCACTACGTTATTAGATGGACGGACTTGCGTCCCGGAAGACTTATTGGACGTTTGCATTAGCTGCCCGCTGCTTCTAAAATTGTTCACCGACCGACGACTCTTATGAGACATATCTACTTTTAACACCGAATTATTCAACGCTGTGTTGTAATTGAATTTCTCCGCATTGTACGCCTCTTGGTACGATATTCCTGACACAACACTTTTCTGGGTTTCCGCGGACTTACTAAACAGCCTCTGCTTTTCAATGTTCATCCAATATTGCGACCATATAAGGTAGAGATATCCACACATTCCGAAACAGAGGAGGTTTATAAAAATCCACACGGACATCGCGGCTGCTTTCATTTTGGTTTTAATACTAATCTACAGTAAATTGCTTGAAATTTTTGGCACCTGCATATTGGTGGTTCTACATAAATATCACTTGTTTCAACGGCGACTTAAGAGCTATTTATATAAAATAATCACGCTAAGATCACTGTCACTAGGTACATGATCCACGGAAGCGCGGAGGGCGGAGTGCGATCAGCTGACAGAGACATAGAGAGCGCATGCGTCAAAGGTCATTGGAGGGCCCGTTGGCTATAATGGCCAATAGGTACACAAAAAGTTTCGCGGACCATTCGAGTGTTTATTGATCTGCAGTTACATAATTATACAAATAACAAGAGTACGTACCCATATACCTAACTGACGTTTGGTAGGCAGATTAAGCACTCAAATTCTTTTTTTGAATTAGAGTCCTCGTTGAATTAGAAAGTAATATTCCTGATTTGACAAAAAATGAGTAAAAAGCTTCCACTATACTTAATCCTTTAGAGATTCACGTTTTTTGGTAAGATTGTCCCCCCTTTTGGAGAGGTTGATGGCCCAGTGCGAATTGCAAGGAAGAAGATTCAGGTTTTTCAAATTACCCGTTATTGGTATACAACACGTATAAAAAATAACATTTATTGTTTCAAAGTCTAAATAGGTATATATATATATATATATAAGTATAGAAATATTATAAATGAATTAATACTATCAACCGAAATACCGTAGTGGGGAGTATCAAGGTCCGGGTGTTTACAAGTAACCTGAAATTGGTATACTGCCTGTATACTAGTAAAAACCAATGTATTTCTTCCAAGACATTTATTGTTTCAGATTTAAGTACAGAAGTATATAAATAAGTATATTTAAAATGAATATTGAGTAGGTAGATATTTATTAAATCAACCAAAAAACCATGTTAAATTAATGTGTGCATTGAATTAAACCATATCGAAATTCACAAATTGTACATATTGAAGGCATGCAAAAAGTAATATACAAATCTAAAGTGAAATAAATTGACTAAACGGATTTCTGACCCTATAAAATTATACATGAAATGTCAAAAGATTAAATATGTAAAAAGTTAAACATTTCAAAATTAGTGATGATAATGCGATATTAAAACTGTAATTGTAAGTTTTAGTAACTTATATCTATAATAAACTACTGTTGATATTTTGGTACCCCGACACACCTAAAAATAAAATAAGTACGTAACTAATTAACAAGGATTCGGTTAACGACAAGATTGAAACGAACTACAATTTGGTTAGATAAAACTAGAGATTGGTTAGTGAAATAGTTGCTAGTTCATAATGTAACTTCATACGGTCAGAATAGCACTCTATCAAGATGTCATAGCATTTCTATTGCTGTTCTGCCAGTACGCTGTCGTACCGTCCGAGCATCTATAAGATTTGCATACAACTGTTTTAAATTTGTGTTTCATTTTAATGAGAGTATTTGTTTACAAGGGTGCCTTTCAAGTAATTTGCCTAAAGCGCCTAATATGGCGTGACCAGCAGTTACTTTACAATTATTACAATCAACGATGACTAGCACAAGCGATTGAAATGCGCATGGCTACTAAGGAACTTATTCTTAAGTATTAGTATTCATAGTCAAGACCCATCTCAATGGCGGCTGTACACATCTGTCAATCTCAAGATATACAATGTCGTTAGCGTGTCACTATAAATAATAAAGGACATAATATAAATTTTCAATAGGATAAACAATAGTTTTAGGATTAAATGTTTTTCTCTAACAACTAGTAGTTCTGTCTGAGTACCATGACTCATGCTTATTTTTTAGTTACTCTTAATTAAATTATTATAATATCCCTTGCATGTGAGAAAATTGCAATAAAAGCTAAAAATAAATTAATGTAAATAAAATTAAACAATATATTGCGTAATAACAGATGTATAAACAATAAATATTACGAGTAGTTTTGATCCGTATTTTTTTATTTTCTTATTAAAACACATTTACATTGACATCTAAAACATATTTATTTTCAATGCGAAAGGATTATGTTCCACTTTGTTGGAGTCGAAACATTCTACCACCTTCAACTGCAGCCCGTGGAGTGACTAGTCGGAATCGTATATTAGTCTTTAGGTTCGCGATATGCTGTATTTTAATACATATAGTTAAAAATATACATATACAACAACACTACTCACGTCACAATACCCGTAATATTATATCTCACTCATGATTACCGTTATGTTATCCCTACACCAGATGCCGACTTAGTTTTCAGTTTTAAGCTTAAATATAATAAAAAGTATATTCAGATATAAGATTCGATATCTGATGAGCGCGGGTTAGCCTCCTCTGGTAATATAAATATCAACAGATAAATCATCCACGTTTTCGTTCGGTTTAATTTTAAAATGACACAGTGCAGTGGTAATCAAAGCTTGTTGCAAACAGCAGCCTATCAGATACGGGCTCGCGGCGTTATCCAATACAAACTTTGGCCCCGTTTTTCACCCCATTAGGGGAAGAATTTCGGAAAATCCTTTCTTATGGGATGCCTACGTCAAACAATGAACACACCCTCCAAGTTTCAGGTGTCTAGAATCAGCAGTTTAGGCTGTGCGTTAATCCATCAGTCATTCAGGACAAAAAAATTATATACATATATAGACAGATAACTGGGAACTCCAAGGCCGTATTCTCTGGTGCTACAAATGTTTCAACGCATTTACCATCAGAAAAATCACCCACATCTTCAGTAGATTTAATTTCAAAACAAACACAGTAGGGTTATAAGTCCTCGTTCGTTTCAATTAGCGGATGTCAGGCGGTCGCGGTCGCATACGAGGCGGGCCATCAGATACGGGCTCGCGTCGGAGGAAAGTAGAGTAGTGTAGCAACGGGAAAAGAGCTCCAGCGACCACCAGCAACCCGTAATTCGGCTTGTGGATCATCCTGTTGGCAACAATTTTCATTTTCATTCATAAATTTAATCAAATCTTTATGTATTTGGTATCGGTATATAACAAATGAATTAATTGATAAAATCAAATAAAAGTAAAGTTATTTCAATTTATATAGTATTATCGCATATTCATTTACTCTAAACAATAATTTATTTACATGTAACCTTATCATAGTCTATCCATTGGAAAATAATGGTTGCCAATAACAATGATAGCCCTTTAAAATATCACTGATAATGGTAATTATTTATTGACATTATCACTCATATTTTTTTTGTTAAATATAATAACTATCTATATATTAGTCAACATTTTTAAACCTCATATTCTAGTAGCATAGGTTGTATGTGTTGTTATTTAGAAAAATTCGAGAGAGTGATTCAACTTGCGTATATCGCCATCTTCAAAATTACTTACCATGGTATAGATATGATTAGCAATGTATATGAGAATGCCAGAACCAAATTGACCCATAATCGTGAGCATCTTCTTAAACTACTCGATATCCATTTGCACTGTAAAACTGAAAAAATAAATGTATAAGTTGAAAGCAACTAAAATTTACTACACTTATGATATTTCATTTAATACTTTATTTTGTTGTACGAAAACTACAATTTATTCGCACGTTTTGTTAATAAATATGCATGTCCCTTAGTTATTTAATTTTAAAATACGATAAAAGGTCAAGTCAATCTACATAATATGAAAAGTTTATCAGTTTTAAATAATTCAATACTTACACAACGTAAGCCACTCAGGATGTAATGTCATAGCTGAGGCAAAAACTTGAACGAAACCCAGCAATCTATATTTCCAAGTGTGGATGTAAGTATCGCGTTTCTCCAAATCACGCAGCTGTGTCAGACTGTACGAGCCCTTACGTAGTAGCGATAGAGGATCTGCTGACGGAAAACTATCAACTGTGTAGGGCTGAAGAGTGCCGCTTTCGACCACACCAACTGCGGTATACTGAAAAAATATCGAAAACAGTGCTCATAATGAAACTAAATCGGACTTGCGCTCTTAGTGGATGTGGCGTTTGTAAAACAATGGTAACCACATTTTAAAGTTTAATAGAGTATTTTTATTATTTATACTATTTTAAAGCCGTGTACTGTATGATCCTTTTAAATTATATAGGTGGTATGATAGTGTTGGGGCCTTTCGTTTGGTGACAGGGGGGAAAAATTTCTCGAAAGGTATCCAGTGCTATGGGAGCTTCACCAGGGTATCAGTGATTTACTCACTAAAACCCCTTAGTGGACATTCTAACGGAATTTGGGCGTCAGGGTCACTGACCAAATAAATAATTTGAGCTTTTGCTCTTGCTGACCATAACCATGGGAGCCTCTTTTTAACTGCCTCTATCTTGCCTCTTTACGACAGACTATGACTACGACACTATAGGCAAACGAGTCAGAGGTACACAAAGACATACATACGCTAATAAATTTCTTTGACCAGATTGACATAATAAATACAAATGATTATTTTTGTAATCAATTTTCTATTTATACATAGATTGATTATTATCACCGCAGAGATTGAACTCACGATATCATCCTCCCGCCCAGCGTAAGAGAAATGAACGCGTAAATCTCCTATTTCATGTTGGAGAGCGCTATTTCCGTGGAAGTAGAAGCCAGAATGTAACTTAATGTCCCCACGCTCCGGCCTAGAGTCTGACCATATTTCATAGTAATCATTCACCTTACGTTTGACATCTAACCCTGTAATAACATTGTAGGTTTTAATAACGCATAACTGTTACCAATTTCAATTACAAGTTCAAATAATATTAGCACTTATATGTTACGCATAAAGACATTACACACAAAAGTGAACAAGTAAGAAATAAGTTTAATTTTTTTTTTTATAGTATTGATGTAGCAAACGAGCATGCAGCCCATCTGATGGTAAATGGCTACTGCCGCCCATGAACATCTGTAATCAACCCTAGGTAAGATCAAAGTCTCACCTAAGGTTACCCACAGATGCATTGCTACCCCTGAGAGCTAAGATGGAATGCCTTGGAAAAGTATGTCTCTCTGACCATACCCTTCAGAAAAGAACACAACAGTGCATAACACTGCTATTATTAAGCAGAAAAAGGTGTGGCGGTGGTGCTTCCTGAATCAATCCACAAAGAGTTCTACCACCTTCATGAGAGTATCTGCCACCTTCAGAATGACAATGGTTTGACCAAGAGGGTACAACCACCACACCACTTTTGAATGTGAAGCAGTTCTCACATTTCAGTCGAAGGGTGTGGTTGCAGGATTCCAACCACACCCATAACCATCTAGTCCTCGTGAGAAGCAACATATCTATGATGAACTTCCATATAAAATTTACCAGTTCCATATAATATCGCTTACAGGCTACCATCAAATGAACTGCATTGCTTCATCATTCTTATATAAAATATAAAGATTTATAAAGAAAATAGTCCAGCAAAAACATTATTGAAAATCATCCAGATTAATACCTACTGACCCAGATAAACCCACCCAATTTTGACATTGTCAGCGATATGTGTTTCACTGAACAGTGGTATAGAGGTGGGGTTGTGGTGTCCGGGCCTGATGTAGAACAATGAGGAGTCTACCACATAATCTCGCCAGTCCTTATGATACCAGTACGTCTTCTGAGATTCCTCTGAGGGCTCACTTATGAAGTTGTCTTGCTCACTGCAAATATATGTAGGTATATACATTATATCCATATTAGCTATTATAAGTACTTACTTCAAAAATATATTTTTATATCATCAAATGTACTTTTAATTGATGAAAGCAGAGTTATGTTACAATCATCTTTTTCTGAATAAGGAACACAAAATTCAATGAATAATATTGCATATCAATTAAAAAAATATTTACAGTAACCATCAAAAAGCCACAAGTTCAGTATACTTATTTACGTTACGAATAATGATAACAATAATCAGGATTTTTTACTTTCTATTTATTTTAAACAACAGAATTTCTAAACATTTTCCTTTCTAAGTGGTACTTGCAAAATTCTTTAAACACTTTTGCCTACCTATGGTAACACTTGATAACAAACTTATAAATGACATTTCATGAGAGAAATACTTTTACACAGTGTAAACATTATAATATCTTGTTAATCTATAGTTTTTATAAATCTTACGTAGTCTCCTCAATCCATTGATACATCTGAACCCTCTTTCTCAGTTTCACAGCTTGAACCTGGATATTGTAGTCTGGTTCTGATATAGGTTCGAGAATGCGCAGAGGGCCTGTAACATGTATCACCTTCCCTTCATACCTAGCAGCCTCATCTCCGACATGAACATCCACACTTTCTGCGGCTGATAATAATTCATCCAACATTAAATTACTTTGGATTGATTGACCCTGTAATGTCAAGAACATAGTGAAGTATCAGTAAAGGGACAATTTAAAAAAGCACTAAAAGCAAGTTTGAATTTACGGTATCAGCATTCAGTGTTAAAAACAAATACATATCTACCTAATGCAAAATAAGCATTTTGCAGAAATAACATAATTGGTTCATTTTTAGGGTTCTTCAAGCGCATGGTTATTTGAGGGACAGAACATTTGTATTTGTCATCTTCTCCCAAGAGATCATCACTTTTATAGAAGCTTGAAACAAATACTCTGTCGGGGGTACTAAACCAAAGAATATTGGTTCACCAGCAAAAGAGAAAAAGATATATGGATATCACAATTAACGTACCTCTGCCCATAATAAAAAGTAGGTGACGCCGGCAAACAAAACGATACTTAAAGTCGTTGTCAGCCAAGTTTGTTTGAACTGGCTTCGTACTGCAACCCAATCCATCTTAACCTTATAACATTTACGCTTAGTACTGAAGATAATAAGTTACATTATATTTTTTGGTATTTTTTTCTGGATCTATAGCGACTTTACCCACAATATCCACACCTATGGTTAAAGCGTTCTAAATTCAAAGATAGTAACGCACTTTTGATCAACTTCAGGCAATACGCCTGTCGCACTTAGATTTAGTGACTAAAGCTCTTAAGATACAATGACCAGATTTCACCATTGGCCAACTATTTGCTACTTCGATACAAAATAAAATACTCGAGAAGTCACGAACACCGGTCAGCGTTTACATACTTTACCACATACGAAACATTTTTAGACATACAACTTAAAAAGTATGTTTTTCTTTTTCGCTCATCTGTCAGTGTCAGTGTCATGTCACCATAAAATTTAGTTTT
>MOOZ01000541.1:605223-625415 GCA_002930495.1 Cecropterus lyciades | reverse complement strand
CGCTTTTATATATAGATACTAGCTGACCCGGCAAATGTTGTTTGCCATATAAATGACTAGCTGAGCCCACGGTTTCACCCGCGTTTAAAAGAAATGTAACGTGACATACATTAACCGAAATTTTATACCTTTAATAATCTCCTGTCACAGATTTTTTTTTAGAACTTTTAAAGGGGATCAATTCTATCATACATAATTTTTACGAAACTTTAACCGTTTGCGCAGCGCATGCAGCGGAAGCTCATTAGAAAAAAAAAGAACGATTTTGAAACATTCTTCATTGGTGCTCCGCTCCTGTTGGTCTTAGCGTGATGATATATAGCCTATAGCCTTCCTCGATAAATGGGCTATCTTACACCGAAAGAATTTTTGACCAGTAGTTCCTGAGATTAGCGCGTTCAAACAAACAAACAAACTCTTCAGCTTTATAATATTAGTATAGATTAAATTACTAAAATGGCTATTGAAAAATAGGGGTTGTTGATAAGGGTAAAAATTTAGGGTTGTATGTAAAAATATGTCCAAAAATTTAAAAAAAATGTTAAGGGTGAACAACCCTTATCATTTAAGGGTATGAAAAATAGATAATAGCCGATTCTCAGACCTACTGAATATGCATATAAAATTTGTTAAAAATCAGTAAAGCCGTTTTGTAACACGAGAATTTTATATATAGATATATCAGTACATTATAACATGTATTTTAACATTTGTGGAGAGACTGATATGGTGCATATAAAAGGCTTTTGATCTCCATATTTCACACTTTATCATTTACAACAGAGAAACAGAACATGTAGGTACATTGGATATTATGACACAAACGATACAACACATTATTGATAGAAGGATCCAGTACAGTTCAAAAAGCAAATTACTCACACAATGTTTGTGTAATGCCATATATCATCGAGTAACCATCTGTTTTATCTGAGTATTGTTTTGTCATTGCTCATTGTGTAAGGTTATATTCATTAGACACTATAGACATGCAATATTATAATATTAAGTTTGTATCTGCAAAACTCTAAAAGTTGTAGGTAAAACAACTTACATTTTTTTCCATATTGTTGCATTTCTATATAATAATGTTCTTATATACTTGTTATTTCACATCTCACAGAATAAGGAAACCCTTAATATGAAGTATTAAAAAGCTACAGCTAAAAAAGGCAAAGTTTAGACACACTTTATATAAATATACTATGCAATATTTTTATGACAATATCAAAATAACATAAGATAAAAAAGTTAATTCATATTATACCCAATGTTTTATCTTGATAAAGTCCAAATATTTATAATGGTTTAATGATTTTTTTTAAATAAAATTACCTGTATGCCTCTGGATCAAAATCGATGGTGTTGTACAGTTGTTTCTCATTTTCTGTCAATGGGGCCACTGATTTGTACATATCAGTGATAAGGATCTTGCCGTTCTTATCAACCAGTTGGTCCATCAGATAGATTAAGTCAGACATAGCTAAAAAGATATAATTTTATATTTATGAAGAATAAGCACACAAACAATCTACATATAGTCAAAAAGGACTGATTTCAAACAAAACTTACACGAAAAATTATGTATGTGAAGAATTATCTCACATAACAACTATAAAGCACTCTAAAAATTTATAATAATGAGATTCATAAATTATTATAAATTATATTACCTTCATGAACAGTGCCACCATAAACACCACTGTGCAGATCCATTTTGGCACATTCCACCTCCAGGAAATAATAGCTGATGCCACGGAGACCATATGTGATGCAGGGCTTGGTGGTACCCAGCCAGTAGTTGTCAGATATGCACACATAGTCCACCGAGTCAAAAAATCCTTCGGGCTTTAATTGTTCAATCAATAGGGCGTCCAGCCCTTCCGATCCGGATTCCTCCATACATTCAAATATGAATTTCAGATTTACTGGCAACTAAAATAGATGAATCTGGTTAGAACTCTGGACTTTGCCTTTAGTTATTTTGTTGCCTGCATTTCTATTTAGTATGTAAATAAATAATTTAGAAAAAAATATTATCACAAGAATTAATTAAGATATATGAACCTTGTTTAAATAAAAAGCTAATTACAAATTATGTGAAATGTCTAAATATTTTACTAAAATTTACCTCTTCCCCTACAGCCTTGTAAGCATTGATGGCATGGAGCCAGCCCAACACGGGACCCTTATCGTCAGTGGATCCTCGACCATACAGCTTGTCATCACGCTCCACCAGTTCAAAGGGATCTGTCTCCCACCCATCAGACTTCAACGCAGGCTGGACATCTAAATGTCCGTAAATACAAATTGTATTTTTCTTCGGATCCTAAATAGAAATAAAAAAATAATAATCTCTACATATTGGCAGTACGTACCGCATTTGATAAATAAAAAAGAAATGACATTATTATAAAATAGATTCAACTTTTAAATTATCATACATCTCCTAGAACACCAACTAACACTGGCGGCAATTTCACTTCTTTGCCATCAATCGTCTGGTTGCCAATTTCTCGGAGTTCGGTCTTTGCGCCAACTTCTTTTAACTTCTCCTGCATCCAGTACACCATACGAACACAATCCTCACGGTGTTTAGCATCACAGGATATAGACGGAATTGCCACGGCCTCCTTCAACAAATTCTTATACGATGCCTTGTTTTTATCTACGTGCGCAAATATTTTTGTAAATACTGTCTCTGCCATCTTCTTAGTTGCTTCTTTGGGTTTTATTGAATATGAGCGGTTGTTCAAGCGTCTACTGTTCTCGAAATTATCTACTAATAATGGAGCACTTATAGCCGGCAATTTCAATTTTATGACACGACAAGAACGTAATCCTAATGCTGTGGAAATGAACGACATTGCAATTCAATTCAGTCACAAAAACTTTGTTTTAACACTAGTGATGTAACTTCAGCAATTTCAGTATGGTCATGTTTGGTACTCGTTATGCAACTATGCAAAATGTATATATTCGAAAACAATCAGCCGAGCAACTTGCCGAACAGTACGAGTATGTAAGCACCGCATATAAATAAAGACGAGTTTTGCTTTTATGTCGCGCTGAAAACCCGAGTAGGTTTTATATTCGATGAGTGCCTAAATATTGTAAATATGGTTTGTGACTAGAATCAACATGAATTTTACAAAAAATACGTCTTTCCTTTATTCAGCTATAAATATTTTGAAATTCTTTTTGTTTCAGCAACAGGAAAAATCGTATGTGTAGCTAACAATGTGTTGAATGTGAATGTTGTATAACATCAAATGAATTCATATTCACTTCACTAGCAAAGAGCAGAGATATAGAAGCTATCTAACGAACGTCCGCAGTTTTTTATATATATTTAGTCTTTGTTTAAACCAAAAAATATAAATTAATAATAAATATATGTAACATTCATGCTATAGCCGAAGTAATAATAAATTGAGACGCACTGGTGAATTAATAAGCTTGACTTGACTTATTAAAACTTCCAATTTTCAAAATGTTTGTTAACTCTATGTCCTACTATTACAAAATTACACTCAAACTGCATTCAATTGAATGCATATCATTTTGTTAGGCTGAAAGAGAAAAACCTGAGAATCTTGATATATAAAAAAATGCGTCATTTCAAACTGTCACTGTCTCCTGTCATTATACTGTTGTTCCATAATTAAAGGTTATGTAAATTGTAAACAATGTTTTGTTACCATAATAATATAAGCAGATTGTGAAGTATTCATATTGGGAAAATGAGAATTAAGCGAATATTTCCATTACTTCTTAGGGCGCACTGCATTCCATGTCTGCAGTACTGTGTAGTTCGAAAATTTCATGGAATACCATTTTTGGACTTTTATCATCGAATAACCGGTAAGTTTACATTTATTTGTAACACAACAATATAAAGATATTTGTTTTAAGATTGGAGAAGCAAACGAGCACATTTGATCTGATGGTAAGTGGTCACTGCTAACCAAGGAAATCTGGAACCGACTTCATGTATAACAGTTCTCTGCCTTCCTGTACCTACTACCGATCACAGATGCATTGCCACTCCCAAAAACTAAGATCCAAGATATATAGCCAACCGTCATATCCTTAAGAAATTCAATTCTAAATTGGCTAAAAGTTGCTTTAACGATTTTTATTTAAACTTTTCTAGATATGTTGTCGTTTAATGATAACAGTTCGATTAATTTAAATTTCATACACAACTGGCGACGCAAGCCCACAATGGAGTTTACCATTGCATTTCACCATCTCCATCGTGATATTGTGTATTTATTGTAATTCGTCAATTTAGGCGTTTGCTAAAAGGTTTTGCTGAAGGTTTTGTTTTTGCCCGAAGGTGGCCGAAGCCAAAGCTTCGGTCAGAAGCTACTTAACAATACATTTATCACAAAAAACCTCCCCCTCACAAAAAAATTAATAAAATTACTACATTTATTATTCCAGGAAAATCTATACCCAAAAGTGAGCTTCCAAAATTAAAGAAGAAGCATCCAAAGCTAGATACAGTGACTTGGGAACAACTGGAAAGCACCTTACAGATTCTGCGGAAGTTTGATATCACACCACTGGAAGCATGTGAAAATCCACACCTGTTCTCCATGAACCCCATATCTATGGATAACTATGGTGAAATACTGAAAGAATGTGGTTTCTTGACCATTGCTCCTACACATATTATTAGGTGCTGTTTAAAGTGATGAGAATATGTCATACACATACACAAAAATTGTTTCTTTTACAAATTTATAATTATTTTTATCATTAACAAAATAAAAAAGAAGTATCCACCGTGGGTATCCACTATGTCCATACACCAACCACTCTCCATCAATAAAATTAACAAAAGACTAATTCTGTAACCTCAAGAGAGCTTTTATTGTTTATAGAGAACAATGATATAAAGTATTTAGCTAACTCTCTGTGGAATACATGTTAATTGAACTATTCAATGAAAGCCATGGGAAACTGCTGAGCATGTTTGTTTATACATAGCATACTGGTATCATTTTGGACTGTGGAGATGCAGAAACAGAGAGCAGAACTGGTGTGCTAATATAGTGTATACCCAGCTTTACATGTGTTCATACAATATAAGATCTTTCATTTTATTAAAGAGGTTTTTTTTAATTCTTACATTTGTTTTTTAAAAAATGTACTACTGTACTTGTCTTTTTAATTCAAATTCTTCTCCCATTTAGATATCACACCCTTGTAAGATCTCGGACAATAAGCCAGTTGAAAAAAGAAGGTCTATTACAATCTGATCTCAAATTAGGTAATGTCCTGCATGAATGCTTCCCAGAATGGCCAGGAAATCAAAAGAACCATAAATCATTTCCAGATTCCAGCACATCAATCTGTAAGAAATAATTTATTTCTACCTATCGGGTAAAGTACATGATTGTGGACCAATTAAAATTAGATGACTGAGACATGATTACTTTATGACAAAACTAATTTGACACATCAACAACACTATGGTGTGTAATAAATTTATCCAAAAAATATTATAAGACTGCCACAGTTGCACAAATTGTGTACAATAAATTAAAAAAAAAAAGGTTTTAATTTACATGACTCTATCACATACGCCTTTTAATTTTTTCTCCTTTTTGAAATGTTTAGAGGTTGCGTATTTTTAGGCTAGACCGAAAGTTTACATTCCTGATGATGATATATATGATGATGATATGATGATACGTAACACATTTTTTTTTCCTTGGGACGAAGTTACGCGCGTCGATGTTACACATAATTTATTTGTAGAATTTCCTTTTATGTATCAGTTGCTTTCTAAGATTAGTTTTAATGCTAAAAATATTTTATAAATTTTGCCGAGACTTACTCTTCTTTTTATTCTAGTAACCATCCGTGTATATGTATTGGAACAATACTTACATTGGAGATTATCAGTAACAGAAGATGAGTTTAAAAAATACTGCAAAAATTACTTGCCCCTGAAACATAGACCAATGTGTGATATAAAAGAAGCATTGAATTTAGCACAAAATGAAATCAAATTTGATATACCGTGTATAAGGAGAAATGGTTTCATAATATCATCAGATCCAGTCAATACTAAACTCATTTTAGAAAAGGTTGATTCATTAGCAGGTATAGATATAAGAGAAGCTATAAGGTTAGAACCTGCCATTTTGAAGAATAATTATAAATCACTGTTAGAAATAAAACAAATTCTGGAGGTAAGATGCTTAAATCATTTGTCATTGGAATGCTCATCAAGATATATTGAATTTAAAAGTATGTAATTGTATAAATCCACCTGTTGCTTGATATTTCTACCTCTCTGTATCGTCTAACACCGCCAAAAAGATGTTTTTAGTCTATTTGGTTATTTTGTATGTAACATTTTGCTAAATAAAAGAAAAACATCTTATAATTTATATTATTATTACTGAGTGAATAATTCAGACTGACAAATCTATATGAATATATGTCTTTTATTTTAGGAATTTAACATAAAGAATGAGGCACAAGGACATTGTATGAGGGTTTACTGCATGGCGCCTGAGAGTGTACGAGAACGTCTGCAACAACTCTCTACACTAAAAGAATACAGAGTTCTTTTTTCTAATCCTAGGGTAAGTATTTTTACACTCCCAATTATATCAAAAATAAAGTCAGGTCCAATATTTTGTGTTCTCTTTGTTTCAGCTTACTTAGTTTTTTTTTGTATAACTTAAATATTTTAAAACGTGTGACCAAATTTACCTGAAAATGTTTATTTTTGAATACAAGTACTAAAAGATCTAGAATAATCTTAAATTATTACTAATGAAACAGTTGATATTGAAAATTATCTACTAATGAAACGGTTATCTACTATACTAATGTGAGCTCTTTGTGCATATTTTTATTTGATGATATTTTAGGTGCTTTCAATGGTGGTGCACAAAGTCAAAGTTTTGCGTCGTCTTGAAAAAATTCAAGAGGCCAAGAAACAATGTTATAGTTTGAATCATTTAGTGGCATCTAACCAAATATTTAATTCGTAAGTATTACTTTTTATATTAGTTGTCAATGCTCTTCAATACAATTATAAAAGTACTGACAACTGTTTGATATTGTATTAAATTTCTTTTTTTGCAGTTATATAAACAGTTTTGGAAATAAAGCGTGTGGGCGAGACATTGCTGTACTGATAAGTTCTTCACTTGACGCGAATAAAATTAAACTATTTAATAGAGATGACAACACTAGCCTCAGCCAATCAGAACTGACTGAAATGATTTTGCCAATACTGAAAAAGCACAAGTACTGGCTTCATACTGCACTGAATGCTATTGACGAAAATATTCAGTACTTGAAGCAATTTTTTGATGACAATGTTATATTTAATAACTGTCATCTTCTTTTGTATCCAGTGTAAGTAAATTTATTGCCACAGCTATATATTTCATGGTGGTAGAACACATTGTGGTTCGACTCCGGAAGCACCACCGCCACACCTATTTCTGCCTATAGCTATAGCAATGTTATGCGCTGTTGTGTTCTGGTCTGAAGGGTGTGGTAAGGGAGACATACTTTTCCGAGGCTTTCCATCTTAGTCCTCAGGAGCAGCAACGCATCTGTGCTAACCTTTGGTGACACTTTGATCTTACTTAGGGTTGATTACAGATATCTATGGGCGGCAGTAGCCACTAATCATCAGGTGGGCTGCATGCTCGTTCGCTACTTCCATAGTATAGAAAAAAATGCATATATTATATAAATATATATTAAAAGGTATTAAAGAATTATTTTGTTTTGCTACAGTTGCATCAATTTCTGCTCTGTAATAGCAATTTCTATCAGGGATGTTGCGGATGCCGATTTTTTCACATCCGCGGATGTGAATGCGGATGAGGATTCTTGAAGGCTCACATCCGCGGATGCGGATGCAGATATCCAAATCTATGTGGAAGCTCCGCATTTGCGGATGTGGATGCGAATATTCGCCACATCTCAGATTTATTTACAAGAAACAAATGGTGCACCACAACAAACGCGTCGTATCTTGTCACAATTTTTTTCGCTCCCATTTGTTATTGTCACGTGCGAACCCACCCAATGTCTTTCTTGTCGCAATTTCTATTACATCCGCATTCGCATGAACATTGCATTGATTATTGCAAATGCGGATGCAGATGTCAAAATCTATGCGGAACCCCCGCATTTGCGGATGCGGATGCGAATATTCGCAACATCCCTAATTTCTATAGTTGTTTTTATTGTAAATAGTTTTTTTTTCTTTTTTATCAAAATAGCAATCGAACATGTAGTCGATCTGATGATAAGTGATAACTGCCGCCTATGGACTTATATAGTCAACCCAAGATAGTATTAGAGGACTACGTAACAAATGCGTTATTGCCTCTGAGGAGTGTCTCTTTCTTTACACACCCTCCAATTGGAACATACCCTCTGAACACTGCTATTATAATGCTAAAAGACATAGTATGGTGGTGCTGCGTCCAGATTCAAACCACGAAGAGCTTAACCACCTAAAAGGTCAGTAATAATAAGGCCAGTACTGTAAGACACATACTCATGGTACTATAATAGTTGGATATCTAAGAGAATCTATCTGATCAACCCACATTCAAATTTACAATAACTTTTGGGAAATATGCTTTGTAATGAATCCAAATAAGATATCGTCGTTTAAGTTCTATCACCGCGTAAGTCATTTTTGGAATTTTTTTGGAGACACAAAAACCGATTAATTTTACATAGACGCAATTTAAGTTCCATTTTGTACTTTCAATTTTCGATAATTTAAAGGTATTTTTGTGTCGTACCTTGATTCAGTTTGGACAAAACGACCCCTATTTCGATTCCAATGACGATGATTTTCAAAATGTCATTACCGCCAAAAAATGACTTACGCGTTGCTAGAACTTAAACGACGATATGGTTAATTTATTTGACAAAATTACTTAAGCTCTTTGTGTAATGTGATTTAAATCGCTTTCAGGTCAGAAATCAAGAACCTTATAGAGTTCCTGTTGAAACAACGAGACAAGAATAGAAGCTTTGATGATACTTATAACATTCAGTTAGATCCTGTATACAACTTGCTGAGTTATAACTTGCTCACTGATGATCAAATTTTGAGCCTAGTTTTGTATGAAATAGAGAAGAAACATCATTTCAGTGGGGATGGAGTATGGAATAAGCAACAGAAAGCGGAGCCTGAGGATTTTATACCTCCTATTCAGCAAAATTGTTCAATATAGACATAGATTAAGTAATACTAAATAGACATCTCGAAGGTGATACTTATTTAATAATAAATGAATATTTCTGTGACCTTGTCTCTATATTGATTGCTTCATAAGTTAGCGCACTGATGTATTAGTTATAGCTGAGTTGTAAAAACCCCGTTGTCCTGCAGTGGTTGAATTTTGAACTCAGGAAGAGTTTGAAATTTTGAATTTATATGCATATAGAAAACTAGCTCCGCCCCGCGGATTTACCCGCGTAAGTTTCGACGATGATATATAGCCTATAGCCTTCCTCGATAAATGGGCTATCTAACACCGAGAGAATTTTTCAAATCGGACCAGTAGGTCCTGAGATTAGCGCGTTCAAACAAACAAACTCTTCAGCTTTATAATATTAGTATAGATTATATAAATGCAGACAGAATCAATTTAGTTAACCTTGTATGTCGACGGAAAACCTATGTCATTTTGTTTGCGAAAAAGGAATCAGATAAAAACGGCGTATAATTGTTTGTCTTTCGTGGTTCTAGACTTAATTGAAAAAAATGTACAGCATCGAAATTATCACTATTTTTCGATGAAATCTCGAATCATTTATCTTATAAATGTTACGGTTACGTCGATATGTGTGCTACGGTATTTTGTTTATTTCAATCCAACAGCAAACGTTGAACAATAATAATAACGACACCCTATATTCAACTGGGTTTATATGCGTGTATTTCTTAGTGATTATGATACTTGTGTAAAACCTTTAATCTTCAGGCTATTTGGTGAACCATCACCTCTTATAACAGCAGCCTCTTTGAATTATACATATCATAGAGCTAACAAACATGGACTCTAGTAAAACCCTTCTATTTTTCGTCGAATAGATACTGCTTATATAAATTTTAGTTTTCTTTAACATCATTTTATT
Organism: Cecropterus lyciades; assembly: GCA_002930495.1. NCBI lineage: Eukaryota > Metazoa > Arthropoda > Insecta > Lepidoptera > Hesperiidae > Cecropterus > Cecropterus lyciades. The sequence goes on along the minus strand of MOOZ01000541.1, from coordinate 615,263 downwards.
ATAGGTGTTATTATTCTTTGATTATAGGCTAATAGGTAAAATTGCAGATTTTACCTGCATTGAAATAGCTTATACTTTAATTTATCATCGTCTTCGTCGTCAACCCATTATTATCCCACTGCTGGGCCCGGGTCTTCTCTGAGAATGAGAGAGTTCCAGGCCGTAGTCCACCGCGCTGGCCAAGTGCGAATTGCTGGACTTGACACACCTTTGAGAACGTTTTTTTTAAATAACTCAATTGTGTAGGTTTTCTGACGATGTTTACGTTCACCGTAAAGAAGTGATAATCAACTTCTAATACGCACATCATTCTAGAAAAATCAGTAGTTACTGGGATTCGAAACTTGGTACCTCGATTGACAGGACGAGTTGAACCATTCAGCTCTTGACCTAACTTGATTATAACTTATATCTGTTACGATGTATTTGGATTCATTACAAAGCATATTTCCCAAAAGTTATTGTAAATTTGAATGTGGGTTGATCACATAGATTCTCTTGGATATCCAACTATTATAGTACCATGAGTATGTGTCTTACAGTACTGGCCTTACAGTACGTATGTATATTTAGCTATCTCAGATCTGTAAAAAAAGTTGAATTGTTTTCAAGATTATCTGATATATGAACAATGTCTACTTAATTATCATTTTTTGTATTATTTATTTAAGGAATAGAATTACCTATTTGTCTACCAAATGTATACAGGAAGTGTAAATAAGGGTATGAAAATAAAATACATGAATAAGCACATATCATATTATTTTCTTTCGCTTTATCCCAAAAAAACTTATCAAATAGATGTCTAAAATAATATCTCCACTTTAATGCTACTTAATAATATTGCTTCCAAAAATATCCTTAAAACTTTCATCACGCCTTTTTCATACTATTGTTTTGTAGTAGTAAATGTGAAATTGTGATTTTATAAGGTACCATGCTGTAATAAGCCATATACCTGCATTTTTAATGTGATAATACTGGCAAATATACATTTATTTATCAAAAAAGACAATCTTAAAAATGCAAAGAAAAAAAATTAGGTGTAACTTAATTCAATAAAGATTATAATCCAAAATTACTTCTTTTTTATTTTTCTGAGTGAAAAACATATACAAAGCCCGCCTTCTTGGATTATATTGTTATTGAATAAAGTAAATATACCTTTATTATAGATAAAACTTAACTAATAACGTAAATATAATAATATACCCACTTCAGGGTTATAAAAATATAATATTTGGCACATAGCATTCACGTTTTATATGTACAATTGCTTTAAAATTATCCTTAAATGTTAGTTGGTCCTTCGAGCCAGATGCTTAAAAACAAAACTAAAAATTTGTTAAAGAAATCATTCATAAAACAGTGCTCCAATATTTACATTATTTTAAATAAACTAAAATAGTTTCTGCGAAATACTACTGACAAGTCTATTGCGAAAAAATCTGGAAGATTAAATACTAAGAGATATTTAAATAACATGCCATGTATATTTACAATGGATTATAAAATGCAGAATATATGTATCTAAAACCTTAGTATCAAATAAGTAACATTAGTCTTAAAATTAATAAGGCACAAGGAATGAACGAAATTAAACCTATCATAGGTAAAACTTGAATCTAGCATATTTTCCATTACATCTAAATATATTTTAAAAAGGCTCAGAATTCATATATGGCTCTAAAATTATAGGCAGAGAAATGAGAAATTATACACAAAATATTTATAAGAGATCTCAACCTAACTTTTTGTTAATCTCGACTAAGCCGAAATTGAGGTGTCAAACTTTAATTACCCTCGTCTTAGCGTACATGACCAAAGACGTCAAAACAAAAAGTTGTATTATGGAGCTATGTACCTATGTAGTTACCAAGAATTATTAGTACTTAGAAGTAATATTTATCTTCTTCATAAATATGAGATAATTCAGTTAATTTTCCAATTTATTAAAGTTCTTGTTTTCATCTCAATCTTAATCTAACTAAAAGTCAACAGGTATAAAAAGCGAGTAACTAATAACTACATTAAAATTTCTAAATTTCACACTAATTATCTGCTATTTTTAATAATCTTAATTTATATATTTACTTACACCTTTATACGTTTTTCAAATAGTTAGATATACCTTCTTACAACCAGTTTATATCTTTTTACAACCATTTTATTTTATAAATTTATAAACAACAAGCTGTTGGAAACCAGCTTACGGTGCTGTTTTGAGGTTTCTATATTACTAATTTCATTGTGTACCGAGGTATATTTGATTTCATAAATATGGTTTTACTTAAAAGAATCTTTGGGAAAACATTTTTATTGTCACAGTACAATTCCTTATGGAGTTATTACCTATATATACCTATGTTTCATTAAAACTTTGGTAGTAATTGGTACTAACTTATATAAAGGTGTTCTGACATTACATTAACTCTCCTATGTGACACTATTTATCTATTGGACTATAATGAAAAATAACACTTCTTGGAATCGAATCAGAAGCTCAATACAACGAGCAATCTCGTGATAAACAAGTAGTGTTAATAGAAAATGTATGTATATTAATTTAAAATCGCAATGATCTACAGCTATGCAATCGGGCTTAACGCCTGTTCTATGAGAGAAGTGTGGCATCTGTTTACATATACCCAAATCGTTAACGGTTAATGTATAAGTGCATACCGATTAGGGAAAGCTGTATAGAAATGTTCATAGATAGCGCCTGCACAGTATGGATCTGTTACGTTAGGCTACTTTAGCTGTCTCGTGTATTTACGTCCGCAAGCGCGTTTTACCTGCACGTATGCCATTTGAATGCCATTGTTTCACACACATACGCACACATTTCGCAAAACGACTGCAATTAGTTAATTCATGCGTATAGACCGAACACCACGTGTGGGCGTAAACATACGCGACAGGAAATGTGTCCCAAAGTTTCATGACATATACGGTGGAGGCGCATCTACAAAATAAAAACAAACTTGTGCAAATTAAGTAAAACCAAATGATGCTACGGGGTATGAGTCTTAGAAAATATAACCCCTAACGTACTTCTTGAACAAGTATTTTAAAAATACGTTATAAACGGATCACGTGATTTCCGAATACTCCTTTTCGAAATTAATCGTAAATTCAGGATAATTTCGAAAAGGAGTATTTCAGTTCAAAAAAGGGGGCAGTGACGTGTACGCTTGCCCGGGGCTGGGTTCCATCTTGACGACGACGGGAGGCGCTAAGTCGGAATGGCGCTCCATCTCATAGTGCTTCTCGTGTGCCACCATAGCGCACTTGTCGTATTCTTCTGAAGGTGGGGCATAACGGGGTGGCTCTTCTTGCAATGCACACGCCGTGTATTTGTCCTCGTGTTCATGGCCACGATATTCTAGTTTATCATCGTGCCCGTGTGATTCCATTTGAGGTGAATGAGCAGCGATCATTGGGTAGTCGCGAACTCCTAGAGGCGGCGGACTACCCTCCCCAAATTCGTAAGAATGTCTAGGAGCAAACATCTGTCCGTCGTGACCATTAAGAACCGTAGTGTAGGAATATGCTGCAGGTTGAGTGTTGAACCCAGGATAACCACTGCTTCCCGATGACAGCAGATGGTGTGATGATAGTTCGTATGAATGCTGATAAGACCAAGAATCTGCCGGAGCGGGCAGTCCATTCTGAGGAAAAGCGGGAAGATTGCCGCCGATTCCGGAAAAGCCACCTCCTAGTGTGGTGGAACTTGGCGAACTTGATCCAATGTATCCAGTTTTGCGGGGAGGTTCTCGCTTACGCCATTTAGCTCTTCTGTTTTGAAACCAAACCTAGGAAAATAAAATACTATTTAGAGATTAGGTAGACTGGGTACAAATAAAAACGCGGACACAATTATTTTCATATCATTTTTTTAAATATTTAATAATAAATATTCATAATTCATTTATTAGTATTCAGTCATCATAAATATCAACAAAAATAGTGGTACTCCGGGAGTGCCTACAGATTTCCATGTATATGTATATGCCACGCATATATACACAGTATTTAAGTATTTAAGTGATCAACGCGTCTGAAGAAGTTTTAGGTACTTCAAAATATACAAAACAAGATCGAAAGAAGAGTAAGAAATAATTGTTTAATCGTAATATTGTTTCGCCTATAGCCAATATTTACCTGTACACGTGATTCTGACAAATTGAGTTTAAGAGCCAATTCCTCTCTCGCAAACACATCTGGATAAGGTGCCCGTTCGAATGCTCGCTCCAATTCTTCCAACTGATATGCAGTGAATGTGGTCCTGTGGACAAATTAAAATTATTCTTAGTAAAAAAAAAACCTTATTATAATTTAATGTTACATATATACAATTTATCAATATCACGTAGAAGATTATGCGTATCTAGATATATCTATGCGTATCTAGTATATTACGTTCATATTTATGAAGAACTTAACACCACGACAGTTAACTTAAATATTATACCAGAACCACCGAATTGTCTATGTCAACACAAGCTAATAAAAGCGATCTAAATGTCATTCGGCTAATTTAAAAGCATATTAAAAATATTTTATTCATTATTCTTATCGTCGAGTGGCAGCGCATCCACCATCTGACGCGTGCAATATGGCTGCGGGCCACGCGCAGAAATTGATTGAGCGTGAAACGAAATTCACCCCTAGAGCGCGTGGGCATCTAATTGCCTGCCAATTGACAGCAGTTAAAAGGTGTAGCGGGACTCGCACATTATTAATTGTTTTACAACTCTTTTGTTTTTCTAGTGTTACGCAATATCTGGTATCGCGATCGGAGATCGCTTCCCGATTTTAAAGAAATAATAATTTCTTGCGCCTTGAATATCTTGGTACTTATGTGTCTTTTGCAAAAATATTGCGCAGGTAATTAATATATTTTAGATTAAATAATTTTAAAGCAATAGTTTTTAGTCCATGATATATAGTAGGAAAAGTGAATTTAAAGCTAATCTTCTCACACTTAAGTAGGTATAATTTTAAATGATCACGCTTTATCGAGTTTGTTCGCACATCCAAATATACTAATGTATAAATATTTTTACCTAAGGTATGTTTTAGACAAAAAGATTCCATAATAAAGAAACTTACGTTGTACTTACCATCATGGTGTCTAAACCACAAACTTATTTATTCTATAGAGACTTAGCAGCTAGTAGCTTTAGCGTAGCATAAATTATTTATCAACTACATTGAGAGAGAGACCATTTTTTAAATATATTCTCTATCGGATATCTTAAACATGTTATAGGCATAAAATATTAATGTTGAGAAATTTCTTCTCGCGATTGTCATCAAGTAATAAGATCCCTTCCGTCTGAACTTAGATGGTGCGACGATAAGGCAATTGACTCCCCGCGGCCATACGGGTAATTAACCTCGAAGCACGCCATTCATAAGTTAAGGGGAGTCGCCTGCATCAAGTGACTATATAATTAATGTAATCTGTTTTATAAGAAGCCTATTTTATGGTGAAGTTTATGTGTTAACTTGTTGCTGAAAGAGGGTGATTATAAGTATTAAGTGAAATTAAATTCCGTATGTCGGATCTTGTACATCAGTAGAAAGTAAGAAAAATATTAATGTTTTAAAATATGAGGCAAATTTCATGATTTTTTTTTTATTTTGCGTTGGGCAGTGTCTTCCAATCTTCAAGCATCTTCTAACTAGCCGCTCAAATGCAGATGGCTATTCAAATTATACGAATTTTGAATTGTGATTTTTTTCTAAGTTGTCGAGATTAGGGGGGATAAGAGTTAACATGCTGTAAGTATATACGATATACATATTTAAGCAACCGTTTTTGTATAATAAATTGTACATTAGCTTTTTGTAGCTATGCAGTTTTTACCTCAAGTACTATATAAAGTACCTATACCTCAAGTACTATGTATAATTTTACGTAATATAACGTTACCTCTCCTAAGGAGGAAGATGTATGTATCGCCTTGTATGTAATAAGTTAGCTGACATTCACATCCTACTGAAACTCAAAAACTGCTTCACAACAAATTAGGTAAGGTGATGTAACTTCCCCGGTTTAAGTCTACTTATAACTCAAGCATAATTAATATAAAAGACACATTAAATAGGTACTTTTTAAATTTTCGCGATAAAAAATATGTTTTACATTGTCATTTATACAGAGTTTTAAACAAACTTAACCACTAAGACAGTACGTGGTTACAACGTTGGAAATAGTTTTACACCATATGGTGTTTATCTAAGTACATCACTTTTGATTCATCATCGTATTAGTTATGCAACTGATCATAGGGTGCAAAGTGAATAGTTTATACCGTTAAGGGAGGGTGCGTGCCAGTACTAAATAAAGTTAACGATATTTATGCAAAATTTATCTATACCTCTGGAATTGTGTAAATATTTATTTGCATATTCTTATTTTATAGCTAATGTACTGGTACTTATTATTTTTATTAAAAAATAATTAAAGTAATGTGTTTGCTCGTGGTAAAGACTACCTAAGCATAAGTTTTGCTAAGATTAGTCGATACTATTAGATTAACGTGTGAATAAAAGAAGAATGCAATATTTAAAAAGACATATTTTTTAACGTGAAATCTTCATGCTTGTATAGGTAATGCAGATAATTCTGTAATAATGTAAATACCATTTCAGATTCTAAAATAAACTAAACCGTATTTATAATATATAGAATCCTCTATGCTATAAGTACCATACAGGGAGGCAAGTACACGAACTATAAAGCAAAATACCGTGAAAGTTAATTCATTATTTTATTAGAACTAAACACTACAATCCCGTAAGAACAACGTATTCTGAGAACGTGCATAGTTTAAAGTTCTATATTCTATTTTTGTCTTATATTTGATTAAGAAAACCTATTTTGCAGCCCCTACCGTAATTCAAAAAAGATGCTTCGAGTCTTACATAGGGTTTTTACTGAAACATTCTGCCCCAGAGGAGGATGTAGGTATACTTTCCTCACCACATAGTTTAATCACCACAATTAAGGTAGAAATAGTGTGGCAAATGTCATACAAACTACGTTGTGTGTTGTACTTTTATTTGAAGTGATTTTCTGAACTTTAATGAGGCAATTTAATATCATAGATATTAATATAGCGAATAAATGTAATAAATAAATTATTCTATAAGATTGTTATATATTGTAAATAATGCTTTGAGGCTAAAATATAAATAAATAACAGATATTTGTTACTATCTTATTAAACGGATTATGAACGACACACTACTAAATATTTATATACATAAACACATACATTTAAGTACAGAGATATATAATATATGTCTGTGTACTTAATTGAAATTTTAAAATAAACAAGTTAAGCATGTCATTAAAGTCTAAAAATGATACAGTTTTAATAAAAAGATTCCATAACGTCTTCGTAGCGCGTAGCAAAGTTACGAAGAAACGTAGCATTTCGTAGACAACTGTATAGGTAACCTTGCATTTTTCATGCCGTTTTAAGGATTTACGTATCTTTTTTTCAGTTCCACTTTTGTGTGCAATATATTTAGTTTATTTTTATATTTATACCTTCAGTTTGAGTATATTGTTTGAGTAATTCTTAATAGTATCTACATATGTGTCAAATAAAAACTATGAAGATTTATTTTTACTTTTATAAACCATAAGAACTTAAAACACTTTTGAATTATTTTTATGATAACTTTGACTGTAAAGTTAATAGTAATATTATAAGGTAATCAAAATCATAATAAAATAATAGCTTACCTTGTCTTCTTTTTCTTAATTCCATTATTATCGTTCTTTTTCTTTTCGCTCTTTTTTGTACTTGTTGTTGGCGGAGGCGGATGCGAGGTGTGCTGTGCCGGTGTAGACTCCACGGGCTGCAACAGCATAGGTTCTTCCTTCCGCTTCGGTTCTCCAGCCGTCGCAAAAACTGGTAAGTCATCTCTATATTGAAGTTCCCCGCTAGCCCCTACGACCACCTGCACATGGCGCTCCTTGCCGAACTCGCCAAACATGTGTTCCTCAAAGGCCGGTTGCTCCATGCCGCCGCCTGGTTCGAAGGTGCATTCGTAGCGTGTCCCGGCGCCGCTGGCGCTGTCCCCGCACACGTACATGTAGCCGTCGGCGGCGGGCGGATGCGAGCCCGCTACCTCCGCGCTGACCTCGCTCGGCTCCGTCGCGGCGGCCTCCAAGCCGCTACTTCGTACCTCGGGCTCGGCGAACCCGACTCACTGAATGTTTATCGACTCCGGTATTAAACAATTTAACTTCATTTAATCGAGCCCCCGTGATCGACGCTACCACCGTTCGTTTCGTCGTGTCCGTCCCGGTTAAATGGCTTTAATCAACTTTAACGAACTAACCGAATTTGCTCCACGGTTGGTCAATTTATATTACCATAATACGGCGCTGTACAGAGATCTCGCACCAATGAGTGCACTGTCCGAGCTCGGCGAATGCAGGATAGGAAATGCTATTTTATTTCGTAGTGTGTGATGAGAAGAGGGATATTGGAATGCGTAAGCGGGGCGCTTAGGACCGTGATGTCGAGGCGAGCGGGAGCCAATGGCGTGGCGAGACAGCCACTCCCCCGGCACGAGCGGTTCCCCTCGCATTGTCGCTCGCATGCTGCGGGTAGCACCAGCGCGGCTGCTGCGTGCCGCCGACCGAGCACCATGCGGGATTCCCACAAACTCACCCGATATTTTGTTTGTTTCACTGGTATTGTAGGGCGCAAACGCCCACATCATTGCTTTGAAAGTCTATACTCGATTGTAAATCCGTATCAACATCACTCATAGTCCATTTCATGATTTATAGCCGTGGGAAATATTGAAATTTTGAACCTTACATAAGAAATGACACAGAACTGCTTACAAATTATCGATTGTGATGTCAGACAAACTTTAAGCATGTGAACTTTATTTAGGTAAAATAAATTGTACTTAGTATAATACCTGTCTGAGCACTGATCATCTGGTGTGATGTGGAAGCGACTGGCACGCGCTGCGCCGGCAACGGCGCAGGCTCACTGATGCTGTCGATCGCTGCCACCATCGCTTAATTATTAATTAACAGTCGTTGTTGGGGATTATTAATAAAACATTCGCCCTGACTATTGGCACTTAGATTAGCGTCGAGGGAGTAATGGCGCATTTCAACAATTTCGGTTGTTATTTAATTGAAGTCAATTTAGATGATCAGAGTCTATTTAGGTTGGTGCTGGCACTCGCCAACGGGATCTCTGCTTCATTGGGCTTATTGGTGACTTTCAGACAACACGAATTGCACTCTCTGATGCACTTCTCAACGCATCCGCACTTTACTACACTACCTGAGGAATGTAGGTCACCGGGTAACTTTACGTTTGTTGAAGTGAAATAAGTGAAGTTTTAGACTATATTCAATTGTTTGGTAATTTAGGGTCCGTTAATCCCAGTGACTGATGCAAATAGACTTATTGAGTGTATAACAGTCATCTTGTCTAGATAAAATATGTGAGTGTGCGTGCGTTAGCAAAATAAGCTATTTTCGGATGTCAAACGCAGTGGCATGTAAGTGAACAAAGTGAAATACTCGGATATATTCCATATTGGACAATTTGGACATCTGTGTGCATTTGTCTTTGCTTAAACAGAAAACGTGATTTTGATTCTCGTGACATCTACGTAACGTTTTAATGACTGAACGAAGAAATACTTTGGAGCGCATAATGGTAAGATAATTTATATAACTGTTCTCTGTTGTAATTAGGGATACAGAATGGTTCTCCATTAATGAGTTCAAATATATAAGCTTTATAAATTCAGATTAAATTAAAATAAAAAAAAATAAGTGTGTTCTAACAAATTTCGTTTAAATAAAGAAGTTTCTTAGAACACAATTGATGTGCTTCCGGAAGTTAAATGAAGAGTTCATTCATGTATTCCTGTGAGATTTCAAAAATCTCATTAACTATAATAGTAACTTTAATAGCTTACATAAATATGTGTGTATGATAACCAAATCCTGTTTACCATGATCAACCAAATCCTGA
>MOOZ01000541.1:582550-604265 GCA_002930495.1 Cecropterus lyciades | reverse complement strand
TTGAGATAGTATGACGTGTTTAAAAAGTGCGGTTAAAATAACGTAGTTACATGGCTAAGAACTTAATCATAAGAGTTAGCCAGATTTTCTATTGGTTAAATATAGAGTTTAATTGTGATGTGAGGTTGTTTTAAAATGCATTTTATAAAGTGACCAATCCATGATAATACTCTACCGTATATTAGACGATGCTTGACAGTGCTTGAATTATCGGAAATATTTTATTATATAAGTATACGTTGTCGTAGACATCGTAGCATGATAAATACCATTATTTGTTTTAAATTTTGTGTGATGTGATGGAGTTGAGAACGTTAATATAAATATGCACAAAAAAACTTTAATTTTTAAGTACATCGATTCTGTTTAATAACTATAAACTGCTTACTGTCTGTAGTAATGTATAGTGAGATAATAAAGTATCTCACTATACATTACTTATACTTTTTAAATTAATTTGACAGCGTAAAGATTTATTGACGTTAAAGATGCTAGAACTCTTCAGAGTTTCAATGCAGCGGCACATATACTTATTTGTATTAAAGGAGCAATGGTAGGGTAAGCTGTAATAGGATAAACTTTCTATGCCTGAATAGGTTTTGTGAGCCTGACAAGGCAGATAATAACCAACTTAGAGACCCATAGTGGCCAACATCTTCAGGAGACTTGTACTATCTGCTCTCGGTCAGAGATGTCCATGGACGACAGTGATTTCCTTCTTAACATTAGGGAGGCTTCATGTTCATTCAGGGGGGCTTTATGTATTCGGTTCAGGCATATATAACATTTTTGTATCGTTGATCGTCGCCTAATTATCTACAAACGAAGGGCGCTTAGCAATTATCAGCTCATTTTCAAAGCACCGGTAAAAATAGAAAAATAAAACTGTGTATGATAATAGCAAGGTCCCTGACTTTTTAGTCCCGGAAATTGGGTCACAAAAACAGGAGCAAAAAGATTGTCAAATTAAGCATCTCACAGAGCTGGTTCAAGTAAGATTAAGGGGGAAAGTAATGTGTACCTACCTACATTGTTAGTTAGATGTGTATTAGAATAATTTGTTACTGAGAACATATTTGTAAACATTTTTCCACAGTGTCCTTTAAGACGGCTTGCGATAAGAGTTCAAGAGCATGTCCCTGTAGTGCTGGGAATAGGGCTACGGTATCTTCGGCTTGTTGTAAGTTGCAATTATCCAGCAATTAGACAATTTGTCCAGCCAAGCCACCTCGGGAGAAACGACGGTATGTTCACGGTATGGTGTTCGCATACCGTCGTAAAGACCAGTTGGTGTGGTGGGCCCACTCCAGACTCCAGTTGCACAGAAGTTCCTTTGTAAATCCTGGAGTCCTCTTCGCAGCGCCGAGGAAATCGCCAGGGGGGTTTTTTGCGACAAAAATCCCACATAACCCGTCGTTGCTCCCACGGCGTCGGGTACCTTTTGAAGGTTTCCCCCCGATAGCAAAAAACCAATAGCATTATGCGAGCGAATAAAATCGGTATATTTTTATTAGTTAGATTAAATCACGGTTAATTCTCACGCAATATTTTCATAGTTTCTATGTAGTGTTTATTTAAACATTGGGATCATTAAAGCGTCGTAGAAATATTTGATAAGGTAACATTCAAATCTTGACGACGAATCTAAGTAATTTACGCTGGCAATTACACTTATCACGGGACATACGAGAATAAAAATAAAAATCGGATATTTCTGCTAAAACACTTGTGAACAATAAATAACACAAAGTTGGTTAAATGAAACTGCAGATTCAGATTGATCTTTCTGAACTTGACTGGGCTAGTAAAGATGTAAATACTTATCCCGATAATGTCTGAATTGATTTTAACTATTGCAGTTGTAATTACAGTCCATTGAGATTATATTTCTGATACAATACAATTCAAATAGCATATAAATTAACAGTAAAGACGAAAAATGAGTATGTTTTTAAGTGGGTAAATATTTTGATGAAACCTGCCGAAATAGTTATGAAAAACGTATGTTGCAATATACTTTGTAATAAGGTACCCAATAGGTAGGTACTAATTGTGATATTAAATGGTTGATAATTAATTATACATTAATTAATAATATTAATTCTTAACAAAATATATTATTTAAATAATTGAAGCAATACATATAAAATTGTTTATATAACATATGTTATTGAATGTATAGTCTACACTTAGAAGATTTTATGTAAGTTCTTAACGGGGACTACTTAACCGCATACTAGGGATGTTATGGATGTGAAATTTCAGATCTGGATACGGATATAGGAAAAAATATTATACCGGTTTCGGATATGTAATTATTTCGAATTATCCGTTAGTTTCGGAAAGTTTCGGTTACGGATATTATATTTTTAAGGAATTTTAAACGAAAAATATAAATCGATTATAATTTGGTTTTATTTATATGTTATCATTTGCTATAACAGTTATATCATTTATACAATTTTAAGTGTTATTTACTTAAACTAAAAAAAACATGCCTCGAAACATATCCGAAATTAACCGAAATTTTTATATCGGATACGGTTATGTTTACGGATATTTTTTATATCGGATATCCGATAGTTCCGGTTACGGTTATGGAGCTCCGTAACATCCCTGCCGCATACGTGATTTTTTATACCAAGAAACTTTCTCTGTGGTAGACAGGGAAAGTTTCTTCCCAGGTCTGGCACACATAAATTATAGAAATTCTGCATGACCGTTCGTATATACAATTAGAGGATCCTGATGTATCGTTATTCGAAGATAACATTTTTAATTAACTATTACGCAGCCATCTTCTTGACAATAAATCTGGTCCTTCATTCTCTTCACTTGTTTAAAATTAATGCTTAAAATATATAAAAATGTTAATATTTTAAAATTGAATAACACAAGCAAAAATAATATATTAAAATCTTAAAGAAATATATATGTTATTACAAGTAAAGCAACTAAGTCCAAATCACAGTCCCTTGGGAGAGACCCAAGAATGCTAACTGCGTTTCCCCTTTGAATGGTCAAACTGTTTCTTTGGTTAAAATACGCACCTGCCCTTGAGTCTCCAGAAACGTAGACCAGTAGAGACGACAGTTCCTTAAAAATGTTAATTGTTCGAGTATAAATTATAATTACCTATATCAAACTCTCCATGAAGGTAAAAAGAGATGAGTAACAAGAAACCTCTCTTTTTCCTTCTTATTCGTCGTTCTTTTTAATTTAGCAAGTTTTTGCAATACACTTATATATTTAAAAATATATAATTAAATATATCATCAGATTTTGATGAAATGTATCTATCAAAATGTTTATTATCTGAATTAAACTTCTCGTAGGTACTTAATACATTTTAAAAGTAAATTGTACATTCACACATCATGTTAACAAATCCGACAAGTATAATGTCAATATTACCTACAAAAGTGGATCATGACGTAGTTGTTTTTAATGCTCATCAATATTAGATTGATAGGTACCTATTCGCTGAAAATGTTGGAAATTGAACAAAAAAATACCGTTCCTTTACCACTAGGTACGATAGCATTTACCTGTGTACTTACCAGTACAATTTTCAACTGTACATGTATTACTATGTCCAAGTTTACTTTATAGGAAAATACAAGATAACTGTAACACGTGATTCTATAACGTAGATGCGTGATAGGAAGTTATTAAGAGTATTACGACCATCGCAACGTTAGTTACCGGTTAGTCGTTAACGCAAAAATATATAGGAACATTTATGTTCTATGTTAGCTTTTATTGTAAGCACATTTTCACACTATCATCTTCATTCCATACACGATTTGATGCATGGTCCCCCTGTAGGTACTTACAAAACAAATGAATGTCTCTAGAAATTTTGCGAAATCACAATAAAATCAAATTGAAATTTGATTGAAAATCACAACAAAATCAAACCGCAATTATAGACATAAAAAAATAATAAAATGTTTGTTTTGTTTTGCAAAAAACACGTTGTAATTAAAGCAGTAGAATGTGTATTCGAAACGTTACAAAAATACATCAATTGCGTTTTGGCCTTTATTATTAGTTTTAGATTCGAAGTGACATAAACGTATTTAAGTAAGTAAATAAGTTGAAAATCCTTATTGTTCGCATTACCTAGTTTATCTATGTATATACGTACCTATATATTGCTTATGTCGTAATATGTTGTAATATGATGATGTTATTCCTTTCATTTGTCGTCGTCGGTACAAATAACCGGACCTTTAAGTTCTAAATAAAAACATACAACGATAAGATAATTAAAACATTATATTTACATATTGTACATAAGGCATGTAGCGTGATCTCTTACAAGCATCCCCATGTACCTAATAAAGAATTAAAAATCTTCGGTGCAGTACATTGTGATCACATAAAGATATGTGCACGATGAGTCATGTGACCGAGCGCGTAGGCGCTTCACATAAAATCTCTCTGTCGTCGGCAGCGACGCTGATTCTACCGCTGGCTCAATTGGACTCAATTGCTTTAATTGATTTCAATTGAAATGACCTCGCGCACCGGCTCCCACTTCTAGCCTGACACTTTTACATCTATCTTTTTGGAACTGACATAAAGCTGTAGCTATGATGTATATGATACGTCAATGCCCCGCATGCCCTCAGCCAAATACCAGTGTATTACCTACATAAAATTATTGAGTTGAATTTCTGATACAATGTTTCTCCTTGTGTTTTCTGCTATTTTAATAAACCTACTACAATAAATGTACCTTATCAAGCAAGTAATTATAAAGCAAGTGTTTAATGATAATATTGAAACATTATTATTGGTGTATCTTAAAAGTTCCTGTAAAAAAAGCTCCAGTTAGTAAACGATTAATGAATAAAATTTAACTGCAGGCAGCTAAGAGTGGAAACTTAAACAAATAATTGACCGAAATTATTTTTCAAATGAAATATTAAAACGTGACATACGTAACAACGTGAACGTGAACTATTTTGAAATATTCCGTTAATTTCTACAACATTCTACTAAATAAATTATTTTTACCTGCCCTAGAATAGAACGCTGGGATAATTAATAAGATGATGTTGCGGATGGAAAATGCAGAAATAACTATAGGAGTACCTACTTCAGCTTTTTTTACAAAAGAAATAGGTGTAACTGTTATAAAATTATTAAGTATGCCTATTTCTATAACAATTAAAAAAATATCGGAGGCATTCTCCTCCAATATTTTTATCCGACACGCTGTTTCATTGCAAATTAACTTAATAGGAGAGTGAACCGGCCAGTGACGATTTCCCTAAACCACCGAGACTATCCCTAGTATGCCATTAGCGAATGACTTTTAATTGAATAACGTTTATGTCGACAGTAGGTAGTGATGAGGTAGTGGCACTAAAACTTGTTACTCCTACGTTTAAAATTCTGTTTTCGATAGCCCATAAAAATAAATATTAGTGCGAGAAATAAATTGTTCTTTCTAGTCTAGGGTCGAGCGAAATCGATTTGATCTGTCTGTTGTGTTACACGCTTAATATCTGTCTGCCTTACAGGACCTGCAAAGATTTTTGTGTCTTGATTTTAAGCATGTGATAAAGTAGGAGATTCAATTCATCTTATTTAATGGTATAACAATGACGTGGATAAGTAGAGTAAGATAAGTGGTAATTTAAGGTGGTAGAACTCTTTATGGTTTTATTCTGAAAACACCACTGCCACACCTCTTTCTGCCTTATAACAGTAGTTTTATGCACTGCTTTGTTTTGGTCTGAAGTGTGTGGTAAGGGAGACATATCTACTTATGCGAGGCGTTCAAACCAAGGACTGAGGTACCAACGCATCTAGGGTTGATAACAGATGTCCATGGGCGGCAGCGATAGTATAGAAGTTATTTCCGAATGTCAATTTGCTTATTTTGCTTGTAAAATATCTAGAAAGATCTTTAAAATTTAAAAATAGTAGGTATATTTTTACAGTATTTACAGTATTATTACGTATCTCTATGAAATATAAGATACGACCCTATAAAACTTTCGCACAAATAAATGATTCGAGACCTTTCTGTGGCTTCGTTCGTTGATATCACAATTATTTAACAATAGTGTCTGGTCGTGATCCTTATTCCAACCTCTGTATTGGGAGTAATTTGCAGACCGTTATTTGTGCTGTAATAAAACTGTTATTGTTGAAGCTTAGCATTTATTTGCTATGGCTTTTTCTGATATATTATTAAATATTGAACTTATATCTAATAATAATAGCTGTTTATCCTATTTAACTTATGGTAAACATAAATGCTGATAACAAGCAAATTTAGAAATCTCTACAAAATAGTACAATTTTAATCAAAGTAGAACTGACGGTGACAGTAACCATATTATTTGAAAGAGAAAAGCAAATAATAATACAAATATATAATATTACTATTTCCATTTATTCGTACAAATACTCGTACGTATATACAAAGTATGGCTTTTATAAATCCTTGTTAATTTTTCCTTTTCAAACTTTTTTTATAGTAGTTATGGAAGTAGCAAACGAGCCTGCAGCCCACCTGATGGTAAGTGGCTACTGCCGCCCATGGACATCTGTAATTAACCCTAGGTAAGATCAAAGTCTAACCTAAGGTTAGCAACAGATGCGTTGCTACCCCTAAGGACTAGATGGAATGCTTCGGAAAAGTATGTCTCCCTTCAGACCAGAACACAACAGCGCATAACATTGCTATTATTAGACAGAAATAGGTGTGGCGGTGGTGCTTCTGGAGTCGAACCACAAAGAGTTCTGCCACCTTTTTCTGTTCGTGCCTACGTTAAAAGTAGGCATTACCGACTGCAAGGATGATTACTACGGATGTGTAACACACAATTATCCTGAATGGAACAGCACACAATGACTGAATATCTTTAAAAAGATACGACACACATTTTGGCACGTGTCCTATCCGGTGTACAATTGATGTTAATTAGGAAATAGCGGCACACGCGCGCCCGAGTAGGTACGAACGACCATCTTGAAATATCATGGCAGATTAATCACAATAATTTTATATGACGCGGCTTCAAAATACATCGTCAGTATTCACTTTTTTTCATTTCCAAAAATAATTATACCCGCGTGGCGTAACAGTCACCATACCGGTCTCATACGCAGAGGGTTCCGGGTTCGATTCCCGGCCGGACAGACATCTGAATGATGAATTTAGAATTCTGTTCTGGGTCTGAGTGTATGTGTATTCGTCTTTTTGTGTGTCCATGGCACCCACTACACGGGAGAGAATCCTAGTGTAGGGCTATGAGTGTAGAAAGCATTACAATATATATATATATATATATAACAGCCTATCTATAAATATGGACATGTAGAGTATATACATAGATTACCTATTGGTTAACAGCACGGTTAACGAAGAATCGGGCTTTTATTCATGTTATCTATATCGCTAAGAATAAGTAACAACATCTCGAAACAATAAGTCCGCTTACTATGCATGAACTACAAATTATAACGTAGCAGCGCAGATCTGCTCCCACTGAGCAGCAAATCACACAGGGATGGTCATGCGAAGTGATAGTACCGGCTGATTTCAAAAATGAATTCACTATTTCTACACCTTGTACATCTTATATAGTGTATGGCGGTGCTTTTGCAAAATGATA
Organism: Cecropterus lyciades; assembly: GCA_002930495.1. Taxonomy (NCBI): domain Eukaryota; kingdom Metazoa; phylum Arthropoda; class Insecta; order Lepidoptera; family Hesperiidae; genus Cecropterus; species Cecropterus lyciades. The sequence continues at coordinate 596,625 of MOOZ01000541.1, read as the reverse complement.
AAGTGTTTAAAAAAGTACGAACGGGTATATATAATAGAGAAGGACGTATAAATTTTAAAATACAATTTTATTTTAGTCTACTTTTTATTTTATAATATAATACATAATAAAATACATTATCGTCTTTTCTCTTGTATCCGTTACGTTTACTCACGAATGAGATGAACATAAACTAAAACGAATATACAAACAAGGATAACAGTATATCTAAATTCATATAAACGGAGATCACAACCGGAGATCAAATTCTTTTGGTGACCGCCCCGCCATGCCACATCATCAAAATAATTGTTATAAGTACCCTTATTTATTAGGTACAATATTTGTTACAGTTCATGTCAAAAAATAAAACATTTAGTTATTGCGTAATGATATGCGCGTCTTTTTCTTGTTTTTCTTAGTTTTGCCACCTCCCCAGAAACGCATAAAATCTCTACCAGTACTACTGCCAGCTTCTTCATTGTCTTCTACTGAATCTAGGTCCATATGCCTGTCCACTCCTAAAGCTACCTTCCGGCTTCCGTCAACTTTAACTTCCTCATCCTCGTCTCCTGATGAAGGTATGGTAGTAGCTAATTCCTTAAATCTCAAATGTTTTGAAGTGGTTCCCTTTGGTTCTGAGTGAATTTCGCAACTCGTTCTAATTAGCGCATCTCTGTTTGAAGATGGTAATTTACCTGGACGATCATACTCCGTGTTCTGCAGTTCAATTTCTTCGGCAGGTAAAAGATTTATTTTTCTACCTCTTGACATGTCTAAGATCCCAGAACTAGACTCCAGAGATGCCGACATATCTCGTATGCGCCGTAAAGTTTTTAATTCATTTGCACTCTGCTGTGGAGAATAAAACTTCTCTTTGTGATGACTTGAAATTCGTCGATTCTGATCGTGTTGATCATGTGATCTATGTTTAATAAAGCTTGGTGTTCTCAATTTTTGCATAAAAGCCATTTCCAAGCTATTTCCAGTTTGAATCGATGCATCGATACCAACTGGTGCAAAGTTACGTAACTCTGCTTCAGTAAATGAAAACTTTCTTTTAACATCAGAAGCTAAGCTGTAACTAAGATCTTGCTGAGCTATTTCCTTACTAATCTTTTGTATAGGTTTTTTGCAAAATAAAAAATTAAAACATGCATTAAGCACGATGAGAATTTTATTTTTATTCTCCTTAATGGAATCTGTAGATAAAATGTCGTCCTCAAAAAAGTTGCTCTGATAAACTAATTTGGAACTTGCATCTAAATCCATCGGTGACCGCATTATGCTGTCTAAATATAATCTGTAAGGTAAAAAATAATGATGAAAAACCGTTTTATCGAAATGCAATGCAAATTATACTGCACTAAGGTTAAGCAAACGTGTAACTGAGATGTTAAAATGTTCATAGTGTTTTCAAACATATTTGTATCCTGCATTTGACCAATGTAACACCTTAATAGTTTTTATAATAAATTGCAATAACTCTGCCGTCACTCTTTAAGAATAAAGTATATATTGTTTACTTATAGCAATTGCAAAGAGCTTACAGACATGTTCTGTGCTCGTTTAAAGAGCAGGCAAAGGCAGATAGATAGGTACATGTACATAAAGCGACAAAATTATTTTTTTGTAAAACTTATTGCTAACATAATATGACTTGACGTCTTGACGTAAGGATTATCATAAAAAAACTCAAATATTAATATATGTTGGAAATAAAAAAACTGACATGTTTTCAGATTTATCGGCGTACACGAAGAAAGCCTGCGAGACCTTGGGGACGCATCTCCTGAGCCAGTAGTGCACGGTGTAGAGCACCGTGAGCACCACCACCAGGAACGTGCAGGCGGCGAGAACGATCCTATACTGGAAGCCCACGTTGCCTCCGCAGAGCAACCTGTCTTCGTCGTATATATCTGTACATATACCTGATATTTTTAATAATGAATGTAGTGACACTACAGCTTTACCTATTACACGTTTATAATTGTAATGTGAACTGCTGTGTTCTTGCTTCTGCTGTCATTCCATCAATTAAGTTTATAGTTACGATAGAGCGTAGCAGTCGATCTAAATTGAAGACTGCAAACTTAATTTATAAATATTGTTAAATCTATACAATACTATACTAAAGTTATTGAACTATGTAATATTTTTTTATATTTGATAGACAAATATGCTCTTTCAGATTTAGGCCTCAATGGTTGCAAGTATTCATTACCTATTCATGGCCGGCTTACCCGTAGTTACCATGCGTAGTATATAGATGATTTCATTTAAGTATATTGACTACGTGACGAAAACCTAAACCCCCTCCCTCCTTCCTGTGACCAAGTGTGGTATTTTGAAGACCCCTCCCCCCCAAAATGGTTACGGGTCACGTGGTGTGGGCACGTTCCCTTAACATTAGATACACTGTAGACTATACTCAAAGATATACAGTCGTCTACTGTTTCGTGAATACAAAACAGATATAACCATAAGATCCGCAGTTGGGTACACCGTCGCACGCATTAATATGGTGAACGCAGACTCGAACGCCGGACACTTGGCACTCCAGGTGAGCCGCCGGGCAACCAGTCGTCCGTGCAACTTGAGACTCAGTTAATACTATAGTCATGCTATCCATCTGCAATTAATACATGTAAGAACGCATATTTTCTTTTGTAGGATTTTAGTAGGTAAAAAGCATGCAGCTACCTGGACGGTATGTGGCCACTGCTGCTCATGATCATTTCGTAACAAATTCAAAGTAGAACAGGAATTCTACCTAACGCCTATCATAGATGTATATATGTATGTCGACATCTACACATTTCCACCATAACAATTTCGCGGTGAAAATCGGTGTCGCGGATACCTATGATGAAACCTCACTAAATCTACCTTTTTAAAAAAATATCCATTAATTTTTAATAAGAAAAGCTACAAACCATAAAGTTGTTAATGGAAATGACGACACGTGAAGAATTTAGAAGGTAGACATGTTGAGTCTTGGCTTCGTCAAAGTCGCAAATGTTAAAGATTGCCGAGCCGACGTAGCTACCGAAGTAGCGAAGTGCTACGCGCCCTTGAACCTACGAGAAATTATATAGAACTTGTATAAAATGTGCCGAATATTTAATGAATTGATTTCAATATTATATAATTTAACAATCGCTTTTCTTTAAAATGTGTCTTGAAATGTGATGATCGGTGATGCTCTTTATAAGTGATAGAGATAACAAGTTCACTTGATGACGCATTGAAATCCCGTAAAAACAACGTCGCCTCATATCTTACTTTAAAACAGGAATTTAATCCATTTATATCAGATATAGAATTGCATAAAAATTAATTATACTTATACTATATTAATATTACAAAGGCGAAAATTTGTAAGGATGAATGTATGCTTGTTATTCTTTCGAGTTAAAAGTAAAAAAATACTGATCAGATTTAGCTGAAACTTAACACAAATATAGTTAAACACACACAAAATAATATATATCGTGGTAAAATACTAAAGCAGTTGAGCCACGGATGTAATCTAGGATCCAGTAAAAAAGAAAAAATAAGGTGGAAAAATAAAAAAAAGCTGATATTAAAATATAAACAATAAACATAACTTACTTTTGTTACCCTATAGTATACATTGACTGTATAATAAGAGAACAATGTACCGATTGCCATAGATATAGATGAGAAGTAAAATTATAAAAAAGCGCGGGAAACGTTGAACTTGGCGGGAGCGTTTTTCCTTAGCGTGATTATTAATTTTAACTTGTCGTGGATTAATGCACTTATCAACTATTATAAATTATTATTAATACATTTGGATCGATAATACATATCAAGTTGGATTCATTTTTTTCATTCATCCATACTTCTGGGGCTATCCTAATACTTTGTATTACTATTTATACGAATAAATTAGGGATCAAATAATAAAATCCAACAAAATAACAAATTACTTCATCGTCTTGCAATTCTACGGCTTCAGCCAGATCTTGGGAGTCAAACTTTAATTTGCTTGGACCATGTGTAGTCAATCCATCTTCTTCTATAGTTATTTGTCGAGGACGATTTTGATAGATAGGAAGCGCCTGAATATATCGCTTTTTACGATTGATCCTACAAGTTAATGCTAACTTTAATATAAAATCTAGATTTTATATTGTTGCACAAAAATACTAAAAGAAGGATTGCCACCTCTTACAGGAATAGGTCGGCGAACAAAATAATTAAAAACACGATTTTCCTATAAAAATTAATTCTTCTAAATCATCAACTTTATCGTCAACACATTATTGTCCCACTGCTGGGCTCGGGTCTTCTCTCAGAATGTGATAGTTGTAGCCCACCACTTGGCCAGCAAGTGCGAATTGGTAGACTTCACACACTTTGAGAACTCTATTATTTTTTACAGAACTCTCAGGAGTGCAGGTTACCTCGCGATGTTTTTCTTCGCCGTAAAGCACTGATAATTAATTTCTAATACACACATCATTTTATAAAAATGAGTGGTGCGTGCCTGGGATTCGAACCTCGGGCCCTCGATTGTGAGGCCGAGTTTAAACCATCAGGCTATCATTGCTTATGATCATAATTTATCAATCATCAACTTATCTATTACAAAATAAATTTATATAAAAAATATTTCAGTGCACTGAAAAAAAAAACTTTGTAGTCGTCAAATCCATCATTTTGTTTATAAAATTTTATATCATATAAAAGCCTGCCGCCATTTTGTTGCGGTTACATACAAACATTGCAAGTTAAATAAAATCTTGAATAAGTCATTATTTTTTAGTGACAGTGTAGATACCACTAAGGTACCATCACGTAGACTGCGTGTTAATTTACTCCTTGAATCTATAAAATAGGTTAAGAAAAAATCATTCATTCATTCATTCATTGTTCTTAAAAGTTTAATAATGATCATCGATTTTATAAATGACTTACGTTTCTTTAATTTGTGTAGTGTTTTTATATTTAATACTACTCGTTATGTACGTGGTTTTAAAAGGCGTTATATTCAGAAGATCAGCTATTACGGGGGCTACTTGTACCACATTTTCCCAAGACTCATGATCAACCAGAGAACCAACAGCAGATTTTCTTTCAAGATAAAAAAAAATAAATTAGTAACTGAAGGATCTAAGATATCTAATCGTGACAATGTTAATTCGTTTTTTTTTCTTATAGTACGGAAGCAGCAAACGAGCGTGCATACTTGATGGTAAGTGGTTATTGTCGCCCATGGACATCTGTAATCAACCCTAGGTAAGACCAAAGTTTCACGTACGGTTAGCCACAGATGCGTTGCTACCCCTGAAGATTAAAATGGAATGCCTCGGAAAAGTATGTCTCCTTTACTCCCCTGTCTCCCTTCAGACCAGAACACAAACACTGCTGTTATTAGACAGAAATAGGTGTGGCGGTGGTGCTTCCGGAGTCGAACCACAAAGAATTCAAACCCCTTTTATACATATATAAGTACATAACTTTAAGGTTTTTTTTACCTATAAATTAATGACTAGATAATATACTTATATTATAAAACAGAATAACATTAATAACTATAATTTAATTCTTTATTTAACATGTCAAACTTAGATCTGTAAATATATACTTAGACTTACAATCATACCTATTATTATCTTCTATTGATTTCGTTACATGGTTTTCCAATTGTAAATATATTTTACTAATTGATGAATTCACATCTGGAACATATTTTTATAACGATTAATTTTTACTTGAATTTTAATGTTAACTTTTTTAAAAATCTATCCCAGGCGCCGGGATTAGAGGTTTCGTAAATTAGGAACTCGATTTTATATTAATAATTACGTTTTAAATAATTTTAAATATTGTCAAATAACTATAATAGTTAACGATTTCATTTTATAATTTAGTTAGGTTCAATAGTAATATTTATTTACCTTTAGTTTCTAGATCGCTATATGGATTTACCATGTTTGTTATAAATGCTTCGGTAAAATTTTCATTTGTAGTTAAATCAAGTGTAGTATTTTCAGTTTCGTTTTTTGTAACCAGTATTGTACTCTTATTCAATAGGCTTTGTGGTAATTCGGTTATCGCTTTTAGACTATAACTTGTCACTGAATTGATAGAGCTTAAGACTTCCTTTGTTGTAATTGTAAAGTTATGTAGCAAATTATCACTGTAATTCGTAAACAACAACAAAATTTGTAGTAAAATCAGTAGTAAACGTGAAGGGGGCAAAGGGGGCCATGGCAGCGGGTGACACGTTTTGGGAGCGGCAAAATTTCCTTTTTCGTACTATGTAAAATCGAAACTCAACCTACGCTCCCGCACACATTTAGGGGGCGGCAAAATATTTAGTTCGGTCGACTTTTTTTGTCGACAAAGTGAAGAAACTAGGTTTGGCGAACTTTTTTTGGTCGTCTAAATTCTTTTTTTCTTTTTTTTTGCTCGTAAATTTTTTCGTCAACTAAAATTCCTAAATGGGTGAGCAAGAACTAAATTTTTCATTCATATAATAAATCCGTATCATATTTGAAATCATACATCCAGGTATGGTTATGCCCCTTGGCTGTCGTAGGACGCGACTAAGGAAAAAAACGCAGGAAAAAGCAGCAACGACTTCTTGTAACATCAACACATACTGAGGTCAATAACATGCGTGCCAGGAGCAGTGAATATTGCCAAAAAGCCATTAAGAGAGGTCTTTATTCAGCAGTGAACAAAAGGGAATGCATAACTTGATGGATATACATATATAATAATATTGAACATGCCCATACCTAATTGGCAAAGTGATAAGCAAATGTTGATGTGCTTCTGATACAGCAGAAGAATTTTTATTATCTGTTACCCACGGGGTAGAGCTGGTATATTTTGATGAGTTTGATTCTGAAATATAAACATATAATTGATCTTGGCAATGGACATTCTTAACAATATTTTTTCTTCAGTCTACCTAAAATAAAATTGGGATATACATTGGTATCTATAGTTATTTTATAGTAGGTACCTATAGTTATTGAGGAAACGTAAGTAGGTAACTCGTACAAGGCGCAGGAAAGGAAGATTAATACGAGTTTTTTACGTTTCCCCAAAACGGTCACCGTTTATGTCTTTGCCCATCATTGTACATTAGACGGTTAAGTCGAAATGGCAAATGTAAACATACGATGTACATTACAATGTATAAGTGAAAGTGTAAAAGGCGATTGTTTTAAGAAAACGGAACAAACTTATACGAGGATCTCACAGATGTTATTTTATTTACTCCTTCTATAAGCTGTACTTAACCTAATTATTTCGACTTTCTCTTTAAATAGTTAAATGACCATTAACAATTTCTTCTTTCTTCAAAATTAAGGTAAATGACTTGCCGTTTATGCTCTCTTTAGGACTGTTTGTTGAATTTTCAGCATTAAACGATTTCATGTAACTTTCAAGTTGCTGCCAATCATCAGTGTAATTTTGATACGTAGTAAGACCTTGTGATTCATTGTACAATACTGTTGTAAGTGATTTTATTTTAAGTTGTGGTCGTGAATAAAACTTGAAACGTGTGTTTGAAGTAACTTTATACCTGAAAATTTGTCTGAATTGTATTACATTAATAAAAATACATTAAATTGCACTTCTGTCCAGTTTCGTCTTGTGGCTACATTCACAAGTATCGTGATACTTGTTTACCTACATTAGTTTAATAAATGATATTTTTTAACAAAAGTACCTAGTCTCGAAGTTGGCGCTCAACATATTTTGTTAGATTACAACGACGAATCTACATATGTCCTACAAGTATATGAGCGCCGACTTCAGATAGACTTTAACAATATCGACCGCTTCTGGAAATAACCCCTTTACTAAAAGGCTTATAAAAATTTACTACTTTCTCAATAGTCAGATATGTATATGAAATACCTTCACTTAATAGAAAATTAATAAACAATGTGTGAGACAAAAAATGCATTTCAAGTTTTTATATCCCGCTTATAAGAATATTAAAGTTACATAATTGTAGGTAATAAGACACCGACAGACACTTCAATTTTTCATTAAAATTATATAATAGATGGCTTAAGACTTACTTATAATTGGCTCGATTATTATTAACAGCAAAAAGCCTTGTATTTTTCTTCTTATATCTAAGTCGCCTAGTCGAGTAATACGAACGATTGTAAAATGTTCTCCTATTATTATTCGTCCTATACATAAGTCTGAAAAAAGACGATAATAATATTTAATCTGAAATAGGTACGTTAAATTTGATATTTTATGTGTAAAATGAGATGTTATTCCCGTATTATTCTAACAGGGAATTACATTTCCTATCAACCTCACTTATGGGCATTACTATCTAGCAATGTGCCGGGCCCCTGGGGCACATAAGAATTTGGGGCCGCACTGGACAATGATAGTAAAATTTTTTCCACTCCAAAAACAAGAGAAAAAAGGACTTGGAAAATGTCCGGCTGTATGTATTTTTATTTTAACTTTATTTGTATAAGGGAATAAAAAATATATTATATTTCGTTTTCGGGGACCTCGTTTGTTCAGGGGCCCCTTATGCCCTTATCGCAGAGACGGAACTGCTTATGGGATATTTTTTACGCGCATTCTTAAGGAATACTCATGCAATAAATATTTTACTAAGAACGAAGTACTTTTAGATATATGTATACAACATTATTGAATAGATATATAAAAAATATATAAGTATATAGGTATCACGCTTTTAGGGTATTTATCATGGAAGGAAGAGGAATAAAACATTTACTATCCGAAAGATTTATTTTTCCACTTTCACATTTTGTTAATTTCGGCTGACAACCATCAGATTCAGTCCAACCATCGGAATTTTAACCTTCAAGGATATGAGAAAAAAACTAGTAAACTAAATAGAAAATACCTGTAATCAGGTGTGACGCCATGTATGTTATAGTCGAGTTGGTACCGCGGCTCCAAATTGTCAAGCTCATCACGCCGTTGGCCAGTTTTCCATATTGAAAATTGCACTAACGGCATCACAGTTGTTTGATAATTAACTCCATTTCTACATGGGATAACATATTACTGTTAATTTTATTTAACTAATGAGGACAATAAAATATCTAATCTTCTTCTTCGTCTTCATCTTTTTTTTTGTAACGAGGGGGAAACCTTCAAAAGGTACCCGACGCCGTGGGAGCAACGCCGGGTTATGTAGGATTTTTACCGCACTAAAACACCTCCGGTGGCCGTCCTCAGCGCTGCGTGGGGGACTCCGGGATCTCCAACGGAACGCAACCGGAGTCCTTCGAGCGCGATGCCCCTTACGGACTCTTCCCGGTGAGCATTTTGCAGTGACCGTGCCTTCACATGTTACGACGGTATGCGATCACACATGCCGCCGTCCTTTCCAAGGTCGCTTGGCTGGACGGCTAAAGCTCCCTCTCTTGCCGCCCGCAACCTCAGAAGCCCCCTTTTAGCTCTCGAAGCCGCCTCTTACGACAGGCAGGGGATACCGTAGCCCTATTCTGATCCCGGAACTACAGGGACATCTTTGTCTTCACCTAGATCTCGATCACTGCCCTTATATTATTTAAATGTAGCAAATGAACATGCAGTCCAACATACCGTCTGTGAGGTAACCGATGAGATAACCACGTCCAAAACATAATAATGGCTGACAATTTCCTTTAACTAGTTTTCGTTTGTATTGAAATTTCACAATTACTTTAGATTTGAGCTTTTCTTAATGATAACAATAAAGCTACTTAGTAAGTTATAAACATTACAAAGAAGAAAAGAAAAGGAATATTGGTTGACGAACAAACGTTTCTGTACTGTTTTATATTAGCCTATTTATGAACACATGAATAAAAGATTACTTTGGCGACACGTCGTATAACAAATCGAACAGTTGGTCCATTTCGTTAGGCACCAACTCAGACTTGGCTATCTCCATCGTCCCGGACACATTAACCAACGGCACCTCCATCACGACGTAGTTCTCTGACTCTTCTTGAGATGTCGTCAGCGACACAACTGGTTTTGTATAACTTGTGTTTCTTTCTTTTAATCTGAAATTATAGGTGATATAAATTAATTTTGGAACCATAGAGTAACTTATGTAGCTAGCCCAATAAGCAATAATAGAGTGAGAAGGGGAGATTGACACAATGGTAGGGGCACATCTAGTTTTTCGATCGTATGTATGTTATTGTATTATTATAACATTCTTCATATCAGAAACCAAAAAGCCCGTTGGGCTTAAATAAAAATGTATGAATGTTGTATGACATCTACCAATCTGCAGATAACCAGCGTGGTGAACTATGGTCTCAAGTGGCACTAAGGCCCTAGACGGTGGAGACTGTGACCAATGATACAATGATGAGTGGAAGATGATGATGATACGTATAATCAAAAACATACTCATCTTTAATTGATTCTATGGGATCGGTAGTTTTCAGCGTGTAATACTTCGTGCTTCGAACCCTGTTACTTTCGTCCTGAAACATAGACTTTGATATCGCAGCCCAATAGCCACCGAATGTTTCTCCGATCTCGTAAATTAACAGTTGTTGAGGATCTGTCTTGCAAGACTGTACTAAACTTTTTTCGGAATTTAACTGGACAAGAAGAATTATGTTACTTCCCGACTCAGTCCTAAAATCATATATATAGTTTTATTTATACTATAGAAGTAGGGAAGAAACAGAAAAAGCACACGGTAATCTGAGAGATAGGTATTTAAAGTTGATCACAGGTGCTTGAATGTCTCTAATAATTAATTAGGGACGCTTCTACAATACGAAGTCGTAAACACATAATTTAAACTAAAACGACAACGCCTTATCTATTACAGATAAAACGCAAAAATAGATAGGTGTATTAGTGCGCTTCCACATTTGAAACACTAAGAGCTAGACCGGCTAAAGTATTTAATTAAAATAATACATTATTCCTACAGGAACAAAACAGTTACATGCGAAAACAAAGTACCTGTAGGGAACGTACCTAAGTCTTTCAAATATAGGTATGTACATTTAATACACAATTATGGGGGCGCCTAATACAGTAAAATAATCTATTAAAATATCGCATTACATACATATATGTAATTGTAAGTATTAGAAAAGTAAATTAAAATTGTTATTCGCCGTTTTATACCTGATACTAATTGAGCAACTATATGGCATTTCCAAACGCGAAAAATGCAAGACTTCAGCGCTGGATTCGGCCACCTGTCTCCCAAGAAACACTGAAGGAACGACACGGCGACGGCAACGTTCAGACATATCTTTTTGCTGGCCAATTCTTCTTATTAATTTATATGACTCAGCTGCTTGTTTCACACATAATACTGATATGACTATTAAAATATATTTCATCTTTCATAACCGATATTTTAAAAGCATGGCCAAGTTGATATCAGCATGGAATTTTTAATGCATTTTCAGGTTAAGTACGTGCTATGACGTAGTGAAAAGATATACCAACTTTAATAAAGTCGAACTTTTCAACAAATATAATGCCAAAATGTTAAAGATGTATAAGTATTTCTGAAAAATTAACTTATAAGAATATTTGAAATGAAGTACTAAATTGAAAAAAGGCAACAAAATTAAACATATAAACAGCTGGTTTTATTATATTTGGAAAATACTATACTTTAGTAATTTGCAGTTTAATTTTAAGCCGATAGAAACATTTACTAGGTATATTCATCTCAAATAAAATAAATCTACCGAAACCTTATTTAAGCTATCGTTTTACTTTTAAGTACACAGCATATAGAAAACATACACACATTCGTAACCACTATCCTCCTCTGGGCCAGTCGAATAAAAAAACAGTACTGGTTAAAATGAAATTTTAATTAATATTTACCCTTCTCGAACAATAAAATAAAACGAGTAGACGAGCAGTCGAAGATGGGGGTCGCGTGACCCGCACAACATGAAAGCTAAACGCAGGGAGTCCGCCAACAAAGCGTAGCGACAGTAATATACGAGCACTTATCATAATCTGATATTGCTCTCGTGACATGAGGGAAATAAGGCGGAAGTCATGTCATCCGTAAACTCCGTGATCGACGTAAATAATTATTTACCTATCACAGATTTTTATCGTTTACTCGTTTACAGTTAAGCATTTGATGATAGAACCAATTGTGTTTTCTGATTTATATGGGATATTGGTAACATACGTACCTATGTACTTGGGCGTGGGCGATGTAGTTAAAACTAGGGTGTCGTTACCTAAGAAATAGTATACCCCTAAGGATTATGTGACTTTGAGCAGAATAATTAAATGCGACCCTTAGTGATTCGATTGTAGTCTTGTGGCCACTGCCAAAGCTATTTCTGTTTAGTTAAAGCAATTACTTGGCCGGGGCTTTTTAACTTGGTCCTCAGGAGTAGCAACTCATCTTTACCTAACGCATCTTCATCGCAGCTTCAGGTAACGTCAAGTAACACTCCAATTTTATCGGAGGTTCGTTACAAATGTCCATAGACGGCACTATCTATTTACTATCAGGTGGACTGTATGCTACTTCTATGTTACAAAATAAATATAGGCCTCTAAAAACAACCACCCTACCACCTATAATACCATTAAATTCGCGAGTACCTAATAAAATGTGGCGTCGTTGCAATCAAACCATGCAGACATATACTATAAGATAATTCCGATCCCGGTTGTAGTCAACTAAAACAGACTTCATTAAGTTTTTAGGCACCTAAGAGTACTGCCGATTACTTGATTCATGTGTGTTAGTCGTAGTAGTTAGGGTTTAGAGAAGTACTAACCTAGTTGTTGGAACTCGGCTTTTTTATCTGATAACCGGTGGATGTTTCGTTTAGTACAAAATTATTAACAGGTTTTTTTCGAAAAGACGACGATGTAACAGGAGATAGAATTGTAAAAGGAAATTTCTAATAGTTCTGCTCGATCCACTTGTGTACATTGAGTCTATGTCATTCATAGGGCATGGGTTGCGGGAATCAAGTTCGAATCCCAGGCTTGATTTTTTAAAGATATATATTATGCGTGTTATAATTTTATTATATCTTGCTTTAACAGTGAAGGAAAACATCGTAAGGAAACCTTTCGAGATTTTGAATTATATCTCATCTCATTTGGCCACCCCACTCACCACCTCACCACAAATGCCGGTCTACCTTGATAACCTCTTTAATTCTACGAGAAGATCCATGCCCAGCAGTGGGAAATAATGGGTTGATAGCAATAGTTATCATTTTAATGAACTCGTCTCTGAATGCAACGAGCCTATGTGATTTAAGTAGATTACGTGAGCTCTAAGTGATTTTAAGTTCATCGATAACTACAAAAAAACGTGTGTGCAATTTACACATGGCAGTGAAACTTAATAATAATGATTTTGCATATACCAAGCTCGAGACCGGTTTTAAAATAGATAGATAGATACTTCTCAAAATGTTTGGGTGAAAAGAAAAACATCTGGGGCTATCATATATTAAAAAAAATGATATCAAAAATTAGCTGTTATTGTCAGAGCCTGTCACTGTCAAAGTGTTGAAGTGTGATGAAATTAAACAAAATCCTAATTCTCTTTACTGATTATGTCGTAACAGTGAGGCAAATATTAATTGACTGAATATCTGTATCTCTAAGAATTGCGATATTATTAATTCGACAATGACTCTAGCGGAATATGTGGCCTCTCTGTCCCAAAACCCATACTTCGGTGCGGGTTTTGGGTTATTTGGTGTGGGTGCTGGCGCCGCTATATTACGGAAAGGTTTCCAGACTTCCATGCTGTTATTTCGAAGACATTGTATGATAACCCTCGAGGTGCCATGCCGGGACAAGTCCTATCAGTGGCTGCTACAGTGGATCACGCAGAAGGGAGCCAAACAAACTCAACATCTAAGCGTGGAAACTTCGTTCCTACAAAGAGACACGGGACAAATAAAAACAAAATACGATTTCATACCGAGTGTTGGTCAGCATTTTTTTAGGTCTGTAACATCTTACTACATATTATGAAATTTAAAATAAATTTCTATTCCTATGTATTTAGTTATGCACTATTTACTTCTTTTGTTGGCTCTAAACTATCATATAATAAAAAA